>VMDO01008922.1:0-80522 GCA_007922755.1 Pedetes capensis
GTACTGCATTTGCATTTGAAGGAGCAGTCACTGCTTCTAGACTTCATGTACTGCTTCAGTGTGGAATGATTTTCACCTACCAGTGGGACAGGACATTTTGGGTAAAATGTGGTTGCTTTGGCTGCATGTGGGCTGAGTGGCCTGTACTTCAGGCAGCTGTGTCAGATGAGGTCAGTGTCAGTGGAGGCTACACGAGACCTCAGTGGTGAAAGATGTGTGTCCATTGTGGTGGCAAAGGCTACCAGAGTCCTCTTGCCCTTCTTTTACTCCATGTGCATCAATTATTCCTGTACTGATCTCAGAGTCCAGGGTACAAGTGCATGTGAGGCGGTATCACCACCCGGGTACAGGAAATGGGTGAGTGTGATGCTTGCAGTGCTACAGCCGAGGGTGCAGGTATATATACATTGCTACTGCAATTGGGAGGAGGTATAACTGCTTCAGCCCCAGGGGCCCACAGTGGTATGGATTTTGGCAGCTCCTTCAGCTGTGATCAGCATTTGTAAATACTGCAGAGGTCCTTTGGTATGAAAGCTATGGGTTTCTATGGCAGAAGCAAGGGCTATTGGGGTACTTCATGGTGAAAATGGTGGGGGTACTCCTGCTCCCCTTTCCTCCACAATGAGAGGTCATGGCTACGGGAGTCTATCTTTGGCTCTGTGCTATATCAGTTTGGGAGAATGGGCTGATGCAGATAAAATGCTTTGTCTATCAGCCTGCCATGCTATGGGGGCTTGCATGGTGCTATGATTTTGAAAGCTGTCACCAGTATCTGAGATACTAGTGTGACCATCCATGGTGGCTGAGCTTCTAGACTAAGACAGATTAGGGAGAAGGACCCAGCAGCCCCCTTCCTAAGCAATTAGCCATTGCAAACACTATGAATAGCAGAGAAGCACTGTCTAAATACAGTCCTGGAAAATGAGCTCCCCAGGCTGGAAGGCATTCAAGAAAAAACTAGGGAAGAGTTGCCTTCTCAAAGTCTAGTTGACCTTAATGACAGGAATGGTGTAAAGCCCCTGAGACCTCCTTCTGCTGAAGTGGCACAACTCAGAAGAAGAAGAAACACAGTGACTACAACAATGGGCTCAAGCATCAAAAGATCATGTGCACGGCACAGTGTTGGGTAGTGTCCCATTCTGTTGTCCTGAGGTCACTGCGAATCAAATCAGAATCAAGGGCACCTAACAACAACATCAATGACAATACACTTTTCTATGCAGCTGTCCTTGGTTTTTGTATTTCACTGGTTTGCTGATGTTTCTTCATTGTGTTCCAGAGCTCTCCCAAAATTATTTTTGTCTGTAGATAACTGTTAAATCATCATTTTGGTGGAGGATGTGGTCTGGAATCTGGTAGTCTGTCATGCTGTTGACATCACTTATAGGGGATAGTTTTAATGGTAAGGAATATCATTATTCAAGCAACATATGCCTGCCTTTGCAATAGTACCCCAGCCTTATCAAATATTGCTACCAAAATCATTAAGGAAACTTTCTATTCCCCAGGACTGATGTCTCCTGAACTCTCACTAGAATGTCATGTTTATGTGACAGCTTTGGGAGATGCTGTTCGAAGCCCTCTGCATTTGCATCCATCTGTCACCATCTGCAGATGAGTAGCCAAGTAGATCTTTTAAATGAAGTCTTCTTATACAGAGTAGTTACATTTGTGTATTGAAGTATTCAGAGTGAGATGCACCCAGAGGCAGCTATTACACTCCTCTGAGAGGCATATCCACTTCCAGAGCATTTACTTTTCTATTTGCCACTTCCATTACCCTAGTGACCCAGCAGAGCCTATAGGATATACAGACCAACCAACGAAACCATATGGTGTACCTAGGATGAGAAAGAAAGGAGGCTGCATGTTTTTCATCCCAGGAAGTGCTTCCCCTCTTGCCTATACCCCCAGATAAAGGATGTGTACCTGAGGCCCATAAAGATTTTTTTAAAATAGTCACCTAGGTGGCACTTCTATTCTATCTCCTCCCTTGCATATTTCACCATTCTCAGTTTCTTCTGAGTTATGCCAATGACGCAGGGCCACCACAAACACAATGTGCTATGGAAAATGTAATTTCCCACTCAATTGTAATTTCCTTTAAAAGCTTCTTGTATGCTCACGCTATTGCAATTACATGCCTTGAGGCTCAGGAATTAGTCTAGGTTTTTCAACCCACCACTAGATTCCAGCCACTTACTCTGTGCCATTGTATGTTGTAAGTACGTAACTTGCTTTTTGTTTCATATGGGCTCACAGCTAAGCTTGCCTTGAATCTCTGTGGAGATTTTGAACTTAGACTTTTGAACAAGGTTGAGGCTGCTAAGGCTTTAGGGACTCTTAAAGTTGGACTGAATGCATTTTATATTATGAGATGGCTATGATCTTTGGGTGCCAGCGAGTATTATAATTTGACTGCTAAATGTCCCCTAATAGTCATATGTTTGAAAGTTGGGTTCCTAGCTGGTGGTCCTTTCCTGGAAGGTTCTGAAATGTTGGGAGGTGGGATCTAGCTTGGCACAAGTGAGTCACTAGGGATGGGCCTTTGGAGGTTTTTACCCAGACCTGTGATTCTGGTCACTCCTACTCCCTTCTTCTGATCTGCCATTCTGTGAGGATCTCTGCCATGCCAATGCCTGCCCTGCCTCTATGGACAGAAATCCTCTAACCGTGAGCTCCCAATAAATCTTTCCTCCTATAAGTTTGGTTTGGTCGGTTTCTCTGTCACAGTGATGTACCATCTGAATAATACATCATCTGTGCTGGAAGTGTTTACACCATGAAAATCGTCAGACACTACAAGTCAGGGCTCTCTCCCCCCACCTCACAGAGCCAATTGTTACATGTTGTCCAGAAAGCAGTTGCTTGTACCTTACCACCTTATCTTTAACATGTCTTATTTAGCTTTCTGGCCAGGTACAGATGTTTTCCTTTTTTTTGTCTAAACATACATTTATTGAAGAAATTGCTTCAAGGAACTGCTCTTTGATTCAAAATATCACATCAAGCAGCAATGGGCATACTATTTCTGTGACTTCTGCAGGCATATAGATATACCCCTGATGAGAACTACAGCAACCCTTCTGCCTCAACTTGTCAGAGGCAGCGTATTAGATAAGCTTTAGAGTCTACTTGGCTCCTGGAGGCTTTTATTTGCATTTCACAGGAGTGTGTTGTGGCAGTGGTGCCATGTGGCCGCCCAACATTGGAACTGTGGAGTATCAGTATCCAATCCTTTATTGCTGTCAAAACTCCCATTCCTTTAGAAATTCACTGGTGATTCACAGTGGTAGTCCAACTTTCCATTGATGACATTCTGCTCATAGGAGTTGTTCATGCTACATCCCTTCCCTAGTTTCCTTACAATTTTTTTAAGTACTGGGGGTGGTTTTGAATATAGGGCCTTGCATGTGCTAGGTAAGTGCTCTATCACTGAACCACATATACAACCCCTTTTTTATTTCTGTTTTTGAGACAGGGTCTTACTAAGTTGTGAAGCCCTGTGCTGAAGCGTGTGATCCTCCTGCCTCAGCCTCCTGAGTCACAGGGATTATAGGCATGAGTCACAGCATGTGGCTTAAATTCCTGGTCTTTTAACAGGCAAATAACAAAAAGGATAACATACTCACATACCACTTATATATCACTCACTATTTAAAATGTTTTACATATATTAAATAATTTACTCTTCATATTAACCCTAACATGAGTATCATTATATAACCACTTTAAAGATGAAGACACCAAGGCATAAAATGTTATGTAATTTGCCTAAGTTCACACAGCTGATAAGCAGCAGAGTCAAAGCAGTCTGCTTCTAGATTTTGTGCTTTGAACACTACATTACTTTGCCTACTAATACAAAAACGTGGGCAAGTCCCCTGCTATGTCATAATAGGACAACCTTGAAGAGAGCCAACATGAATTTAACCCTTCCATTTGGGAGAATCTTTTCTGAGCAATGGATTGCTATTCTTCTAGTGAATTTCAGTTCCTGGCATGGAGCTGGAATCAAATGATTTTCCTCATTAGTACAATTCTGAGATGATCTCAAAGGTACAGATCCCAAGCCTCCTAGAAACGCAAAACTATCATACCCTAGGATAGAATCCATTAAGAGTCCACCTGCATTTTCCACCATAGCTGTCAACATTCCCCCTCTGATTCACACTAAAATCAGCTACTGTACACATCACTTGTTAACAACTGTGGAGAGTATGTGTGCAAAGGCTAGGAAAGCAGCTGTGTTCATTTTATGGGGAGGGGGGTGCTGGCTCAGTTGTGTACTGGAGCTGGCTTATACTGGCTCACAAAAGCCAATTGTTAAATTTTTAAGAATGTTGTGTGCTGGTTGCAAAACACAGCCATCATTAAAAATTAAATCATATAAACTCACAATGAAAGATTATATAAAAGCAAAGGTAAACATTCAGAATTTATTACTTCTTAAATATTTCACTATATTTTGTTATATCTATGCTGTTGAGGTAATTTATGGCTATTGTACCTGTATGGTGGAAATAGTATATAATAGCATGCTACTGCATAGCCCTCCCAACTCAATGTTCAATGACACCATGTTGGCGTCTTGAAGCACTATGTTTTGGACTATGGCCATAGAAATTAGCGAACACTACAAATCAAGGCTTTTCCTTTGGGAGAGCTGATAGCTAAAAATTTGCCATGACACCATAATCCCTGTGCCCTGACCTACAGTGGCATTGCCCTTTCTTCCAGGACCACATTCAACTGAACAGCATGGAACTTTCAGGGCACATGTGCTATCAAGTGTGAACTCTCAGTCGCGGGTGGTCCCTCACCTCCAGATCAAGGCTTCAAAGCTTCCCCTTCCTCAGCACAAAGTTCACTGATCTGAGATAGCATAATAATGCCATTTAGTTCACAAATGTCTATCTGTTTCCTCTCATGTAGCCAGTCACTATTTCAGATGCTGATGATATAGCTGTGACCAAAACAGACTAAAATCCCAACTTTCCTTGAGTTTTCATTCTGGTTTGGTTGGAAAAGTTAGAATATAAATACGTAAAAGACTGGGATATAGCTAAGTGGTAAAGTGCTTGCGTAGCACGTGTGAGACCTTGGGTTCCATCCCCAGCATTGAAGAAAAACGAAAAGAAACCAGTAAGAAAATAGTAATAACATGATATTGCATTTGGTTGTGTGATGGACATCCTGCGGGGGCAGCTGCATTATACTGCGTGATCAAGAAAAGCCTTCAATAAAAGGTGACATTTAAGTTGAGCTCTGAAGGAGAAAGAGGCATTCATGTGCCAATCTGGAAGAAATTTTTTTTGCGGTATCCGGGGGTTGAATCCAGGACCTTTTGCATACTTTGCAAGTGCTTTAATAATGAGCTGTACACCCAGACCATGTTTTATTTTTTATCTTAAGACAAGATCTCATGAAATTACACAGGCTGTCTCTGTCCTTGAACTTGCCATCCTCCTGCTTCCACCTCCTGAGTTGCTGGGATTACAGGAGGGCATCACCAGGCCTGGCTCCTGGAAGAAATTGTTTCAAGCAGAAGGAACCAAAAATGCAAGGGCCTTGAAGTAGGAACAAGTTGTGCCTATTCCCACCCTAGTAGTTAAGAGTAGGTTCTGTTTTCAGTCCTCTTAGGATTGTTACTTATCGCACATCTGCACTGTGATCCTAGGCAAATCACTCAAACCCTCCACCAGATGGATTGACACAGTGGCTGCAACAATGGGCTTAAACATAAATAAGATTGTGTGCCTGGCACAGAATCAGGAAGTGTTTCTATCTGCTCAACAGATAGAACAACAACTCCACAGCACCGAACAACAACAAGTTTTCTTATCTTTAAAATAGAAAACTAGTAGAACAGACATCATAGCCGGGAGGCTTAATCAAAATAATGCATGAAAGTTGCCGAGTACACCAACTGGCACTTAGTGAAATAAAAAAAGTCACATAGTAGTAGTATTAGTAGTAGTAGTAGTAGTAGTATTGACACCACTGATAGGGAGTACCTATGAAGGGGATCAGTAAACCATTTAGGTTAGGTTAGGTGCCGTCGAGTCGGTATCTGACTCATAGTGACCCTCATAGGGTTTTCGATGGCTGACTGTTTCGGGATTGCCTTGGGAGTGGATTGCCAGGTCCTTCTCCCATTTATGCGGTGCTGGGAATTGAACTCAGGACCTCAGAGACTGCAGCGCAGCGCTCTACCAACTGAGCTAAATCCCAGCCCCATAGTAAACCATAGGGATATACTATTAAGTTACAAATGGAAGAAAATGCTGACAGACTGGTGCAGTCCATTATGCCATGTCTACTCTTCCCCAGTTTCTTGACATTTCCTGGCTAAAAGTCCTTCAAGTGGTTATCTCCTGGAAATCTCAGGCTTTCCACTTTATAATAAGATGACACAGTTCCCAGTGCTTCGTGTGCCCCCTCTGTCCTGGAACACATAGTACACTGTCTGTTATAAGGGGTTTTCTGGCAATGAGTAGAGAAACTGTCTACACTGAAGTCCAGCTGTTCCATTAACCTTGACCTCCAGGGCTCAGGTTCCTGCTCAGTTTGTATATTTCATCTGAGAGTCCAAGAGTAAGACACCACTTTGCTGCAGTGGTATATTTACTTCCCTTGATGAGACTCCAGGTTTCTTTCTAACTTGGAAAAATGAAGATTGCTATTCTTATTTGGATGCTAGTGAGCTCAACATGATCCCTCCTACCTGCTTGTACTAATTTCTAATCTCTGGCACAAGCTTTGAAGCATTATTCTGAAATTGGACCTCTAGGGGACTACAATTGTGTT
This sequence comes from Pedetes capensis, assembly GCA_007922755.1. NCBI lineage: Eukaryota > Metazoa > Chordata > Mammalia > Rodentia > Pedetidae > Pedetes > Pedetes capensis. Next base: position 6,811 of record VMDO01008922.1, read on the forward strand.
CATATCCTGGAAAGTGACAAGTAGAAGTTTCACCTCAGCCAAGGCAAATTTACCATAATACTATTTAGCTTGAGCAATGTCGTGAATATGTTCTAGCATTTAGTAGAATGGAAGAGAGTAGCATTTGACAGGTGTTTAGCATAGTTGTTCAGAGCATGAGTTCTATAATCAGACAACATTTATTCAAATTCCAGCTTTTCCAATTACTACCTATATGACCTCTGGTCAAATTACTTATCCTTTCTGTGCCTTAGTATTCTAGTCTACAGAATAGAAATAATAATCAGACCAGGGGCATAATAGGTGCTCAGTTAATGTTAGCCATTTTATTTTAATGCTCATTACCTCATGTGAGCTCCTGCACAGTCTGTTCTGTATTAGGATAACATCTTACTTTATTTTTGGACATGCTTTCAAAAACAAAGCAAAGTAAAAATGTGGTCTGCCATGCCCATGACTGCTTGTAGTGACATAACCTTTGAATTTACACTGAAAAGTGCAGATTTCTAAGTTCAGAGGTGGAATTCTTGGACTCATTCTTGTCTAGCCAACATGTCAATCATCCAGGAGTAGTTTCCCCTTAGGTCAATTAAAGATGTCCATAGATGCCTGAGATTCACCAAGAACTATACAGCATTTATCCAGTATTTTTATGCCCTGACATTATTAATGTCAGACCTATACCTGAGGGAAATGGGTTCCTCAGGCCATAGCCATGGTAATAAGTCTTTTCACCTCTGCTCATATTCTAATCTACTCAAGTAGGCTATGCCATAGCAAAGCTGATTTCTCCAGCATTATTGGAGTCTATTTTATTCACAGTACCAATGATCACGTTCATGGTGTTTGATTATCCATGAAGCCTCTTCTGGATTTCTTCCATGTCTTTGTTTGCAAAGGAAAGCTACTGACCACCAAAGCTCTCTTAGAGGGTCCCAGCACTTGGTGAGAGAATACTTAGATTACTGAACTCTTTAGCAGCTAAGGTCTTGGGTTTAGCTAAGTTGGTTGAATGGCATGCTGGACTCTCTGAGGATGTGGGTTTAATCCTCAGCAGCACAAAAATGGGAGAAGAAAATGTCAATCCACTTCTGAAGCAATCCTAAAGCAATCAGCCATTGAATGTCTTATGAGGGTCGATAAGAGTTGGATCCAACTTGATGGCACCTAACAACAACATAGCAATTAAGGCACAGGGGCTTGTTACTGCTGGTTTGCCTTCTAAGCACACTTGGCATGTATGTAAGAAATGAGCAAAGCAGAAGTACAAATAAATTAAGAATTACATTTGGACCAAATTTGATATTTTAAAACCTCACAAAAATGACATCTCTGGAAAAAATATTTTGCACTTCAATGAACTTTTTCAACACCTATTAAAGATCATTATTGTTTTCATTTTCTATTACAAATAAGGAAGATTTGATTTTTAATGCTGAGGCTCTCTAAGGGCTTCAATCTAGCCCAAGTGCCACTTACAGTCATAGGACCTTGCTACCAAGTCTATCCTAAACAGCCAGAATTACTAAAGGGATCATAGGAATTGGATACTATGAGTTGGGGAAGAAATTTAATCCCAGGGAATTTACATAACATGGAATTTTGTGGGTCTTAAGACACAGCCACAACAAGCATAGTTGATTTAGTATGGGTCATAGAAGGTTGACTATATAAATTGACCTTGGGTAGAGAGGAATGCCCATGTCCTGACACTACTCCAGCTATCCACAATAGCCTTAAATATGAGGCCTACGTTCAACTCCACAAATGTTATGACACTCTCCAGTACACTGCAACTCTGACACCTGTTTCCAGGTCAGAGATGGGCCCTGGCAACTCAAAGACCAGTTTCTTCCATTCTTGACACTGAAATGCTCCTGAGACATTCCCACACTCAACTTCATTTCCAATCTGGACTTTTCCCCACATCCAGGAAATCACCTTTACATCCCAACTATTATATTCCATCTTGAATTTCCATCCATTCATTCCTTTGCTCTAAAGGTATGTATAAAGTACCTACCACTATGGTACTATAGAAACAGTGGAGGAAAGGAACAGCAAGGTCTTTGACCACCTGAGTGTTATAATCTGGGAGAGGGGAAACAAAGAATAAGTAGATGCACAGATTAGATAGATGAATTGATAGATGTACAGAAGTTGATAAATACCATCAAGTAAATTAATGAGATGATATTAAAGAAGGAAATTAGTAAGAGTCATCTCCAAACAAAGTGATCAGGAAAAATTTCTTTGAGGTAAGACCCAAAAGATGAAAAGGAACAAGCCATACAAAGAACACTTCAGGGAGAAGGATGAGCAAGTGCAAAGGTCTAATGTCAGAAAAAGGCATAGGTTTCAGGACTAGAAAAAAGAGGCTGAAGTATGGTGTTATGTTTTAAATCTAAAATGTCTCCCAACGGTCATGTGTATGTATGTTTGGTTCCCAGGTGGTGGTACTGTTTATGGAGGCTATAGAGCTTTGGGAGGTGATATTTAGCTTTTCAGAAGTAGGTCACTGGGGGTAGGTTCTTTGGAGGTTACCAGAACACCCCAAGTTCTGGTAGCTTTCTTTGCTCCTGATCACCATGATGTGAATTTCTGTGTCATGGGCCCCACTGCTCTGCCATGTCTCCCACCATTATGGACAGAAATTCTCTAACTGTTGAGTACCAATAAATCATGCCTTCCATAAAATTGTTTCTGTCAAGTTCTCTGTCAGAGTGGCTTCCCAGCTGACAAATACAGAAAATTGGTACCAGAGAGTGGGGTTTTTGCTATGTAGAAATCTGTCCACGTGGTTCTTGGGTCATTGGATTTGTTTGCAGGAGGTTTTTTGGAAGAATTTGGAGATGTGGGCTACAGAAGCCCTCAAATGCTGTAATCAGAACTTGAGGGGCAGTTCTGGTGAGAATTTGGAAGGCCAGAACACTGATAGCATTGAGAATAATAAAGATGAAGCTCTTGGGACTTCAGAAAGAAAATGATGACTCTATTGGGAATTGAACAACAGGCCATTTGTGTTACATTCTGGCAAGTCTATCTGTGATTTGCCCTTATCCTAATAGCTGAATTTTAAAGTAATGGGCTCATTAACTTGGTAGAAGAAGTAATGAATAGGCGTAATATTAAGGCTGTATGTTGGTTCTTACTGAGTGCTTTTAGCCAGATTTATGGTGAAAAAAGGCAGAACAAAGTTCTTGAAAAATGTGAAGTTTAAAGAGAAAAAAAGCCATGGTGAGGGAAAGTTTAAAGTTGCTTTGGACAGTCTGTTCTGGCATTGCATTATTAAAGAGATAAGCATCATTAAAGGGAAGCTGCAAACTTTGCATTGGGACAATAGAAATGCTCGAGGGGTAAATTGGGAGTTGGCCAGACCCCTCCCATGTAAGACTCTTGGATGTGAAATGGCAAATCCATTTAAAAGTCTCTCATTGAAAAAGCAAGTGCATCCAGAATATACTCCTGAAAAGGAGCTGCCCCATGAAGTGGCATCTCAGCCCATGAAGTAGATTCTTGGCCTGGGCAGACAGAGGCTTCTGCTGAAGCCATGGTCAAAAGCTTCTGCTCAAGCTAGCAGCAAACCTTAGTGTTGTTCCCATGGTCCTAGTTTTATGGGCATACAGAATGAAAGAGTTAAGAGGTCATGGAGGCTGCCACTAGGGGTCCAGAGAATAGCCTGCAAAGCTAGGCGGTGTGTACCAGGGTCAGATGTCCTGCAGAGAACCCTGAGGGTTCATGAAATTATGAGACTCAGCTTCAGTGGAGACCCCAGAATGTTGGAAATGCCCACACTGTGAATTGCCTGCCAAGGAAAGCTGCTGACAATGGGTTGAGTCAGCCCAAGTGGGCCATGTGTACTGAAAATAGCCAAAGGAGTGGAACTTTCCCAGCCTGTTTGATCCTATATGATGCTATATTCCAGATGCCAGATGTTGTGTGTGCCAGATGCCAGACATCAACCAACTATGAAGTTTATTTGTCTGGTGGGATACTGGTCTTGCTTTGGACAGATCTTTCCTCTTTGTGCCTCATTCTTCCCTTTTGGAAGGGGAATTCTTATTTTGTGTCATTGTATGTTGGAAGTATGCAACCTGTTTCTTTTATTTTGCAGAAGCACACAGCTACGTTTGTTGAGTCTCAGAGGAGACTTTGGATTTGAACTTTTGATCATAGTTGAGACTGTTAGGATGTTGGGGACTCTTGAAGTTAGACTGAATGCATTTTGCATTATGAGATGGCCATGAGCCTTTGGAGGATAGAGGCATGGTGTTCTGGTTTGAATCTAAAAGGTTGCCCAAAAGGTCATGTGTTTGAACATTTAGTCCCCAGATGGTGTTGCTGTTTGTGAAGCCTATGAAACTCTAGGAAAGTGAGATCTAGATTTGCAGAAGTGGGTCACTGGGGGTGGGCCTTTGGAAGTTTTATCTATAACCACAGTTCCAGTAGCTCTCTGCTTCTGATCTGCCATGACAGGAGGTCATCTGCCACCTTGTGCTGGCATGCCTGCCCCATCACCATTCCTGCTCTGAATCTGTGGACTGAAATCCTCTAACTATAAGCTCTAATAAATCATTCCTCCCATAAGTTTTTTTTCTCTCAGGTTCTTTGTCACAATGATGCACCAGCTGACTAATATATATGATGAGTGGCTGAGGAACTGAAACAAAAATGAATATATAAAGATAAGCAGAGGCTACCACCTCTTTACTTGTCTTATAAGATCTTTTGCCTCTGTGGACTTCCCAGCCATCTGGCCCAGCTTCGTTTGCCTGTGTACTATCAACTTGTGGTCTGAGTCAAAGAATTGGATCAATCCAATGCTAGAATTTCTCTACTGCTATACCACTTACCAGCCACATGACTGATCCACCTACTTTACCATGGCAGAACCTGTTTATAATACCTTGGTGTATTACAACTTTGGAAAGATTTCCTTTCACAGTCTTAGCTTTCACTGCTTTTTTACTTCTAGCATCAGGGACATCTTGTAGCCAGTTTGTACTTGAGAGGAGCTTCAGGATGCCTAAAAAACTCCCTAAAAGATAGGCACAGTGGTGCACTCCTATAATCCCAGTGGCTGGAAGTGGAGGCAGGAGGATCTCAAGTTCAAGGCCAGAAGCAGCCTGCATAACTTAGCAAGACCTGACTGAAAATAAAGAAAAAATGTGCTGGGGGTACAACTTAGTGGTAGAGCACTTGCAAAGTACTGCAAAGCCTTGGTTTCAGCCCAAAAGTACTGAAAAAAATCCCTAGAGCACCTTCTGGTGGATCAAATGCCAGTATAAAGTACAGACTTACAGTACTGGGTATGGGGTAGCAGAGGGATGATGGGAAGATTGATATGGAAGACAATGTCTGGCTGTCCATAAGGCACATATGTATCATAGAATCTCAAGGATCACTACTTGGGGACTTTCAAGATATCTCCCAACAACTCTGTAGTTCTCTGACATCAATAGCTTTCCTACTCCAGGCTGTTTACTGAGCATCCATGTTGTTCTACACATGTTCCCTGCTACACCTGATGCCCTAAGATCTCACTTTCCATTCTGCATTTCTGTGGCCTTCACAAAGGATTTAAGATGAAAACCATTAATGTGTCATGGAGAGAGAAGGTTTGCGGCTCATGTTGATGGTACACTGAGAGCTATACTTGGCCTTTTGTTTGGGTAACAGCCAAAGGACTCGTCTTGGAAATTGCCATCTCATGTCTGGTCAGCAACAGGACAGAGCTCAGAAGGAGGTAAAAAGAAGAGAATATTGTCTATTTTAGTGCTTCCAAAAAGACTATGACAATGCTCATGAAAATTGGATGAAAAATCACTGAAGTCATGCATTTTGGCACAGCTGTTACTCTAGGCCTCATTCCTATGCTCCTTGGGATACTCAAACTCTCTCTATCTCACTGTTTCCATTTCCCTCAAATTCATTCCTTGACTCCCCCACATTGGTTTAGACTCATATGGACTGGCAATGTGATTTTGAAATGTTTTCACAGCTCTGAATTGGAATTCTTTTAGGAGAACGATTCAAGTAACTTCCTCTGGACTCCATTAAAGTGCAGTAATAATAGCACTAGAGATGAATTAAAGTAAGAGGAGCAGGAGAGGACGAGATAATATTTATCGAGCTATTATTAAGTATCAAGCATTGTGCTAAGCATTTTGTTGTGTTTGTTATTTCATTTACTCCTTGAAAATTTCTGAAATATTCACTATCCTTATCCCCATTTTAACTGAGAAACGTGAGGTTAACTAAGATTAAGTGAGTTGTCAAGATTGCTTTAGCAGACAGAGGCACAGAGTTAGGATTCTAACTCAGATTCATTAGACTCCAGAACTCATTGCTTAACCAAAATCTATTCCTGCCACATGCCCAGACTGGCCTTCAACAAAGAAGGCAAGTCAGGTACATGATAGCCAAACTTAATACTTCACCCCCTCTAAATGGGGCCTGAGTGATCATACCTATGGTCATGGGTACTGCATACAAGGCTGCTACTGAATCCCGGAATGAAGGAAAACTTGTCCACTGTCAGCTTAACCCATCTCTGCAGAGCTCCTGTCTTGGTCTCTTTTCTGGTGCCCATTGTGTTTTGGGTTCCAATTTTCATCCAAACCCTTTATGTTTAGTGATCTAGTAACACCAGAGACTACTTCTAGTTAGTTTCCATTGCCTCAACTTCCTAAATACAGAGGAGAGAAGCATTAGGGCTTCATTATATAGTCTAAGCATATGAGATTATTATTCCACACATGCTAAAAGATATCATAGTCTTCCCTGAAGAAACTGCTAGTACCAAGGACCTCATGTGGCTTTCTGCTGGCACCCACTGAGGCTGGGGGCCAATGGTTGCAGTATATTTTATCTGTCCATGTCTTCTACATATATGTACCAAGCATAGCTGACATTGCCACCATCTATAAATTAATAACCTGGGCCTCCAGCTGCTATGTAAGATCATAGCAATGATTGATGGTCCCAGATGAGCAAGCCCATATGCAGGTAAATATAGGATGGGGCAGAGAAGACATTTCCTATTGACCAATTTACATAAAATATGGTTAAACTCTTGATGAAATACAAAATTAGATCATGCCATTGTTCTGCTTAGATCTTTCAATAGAGCACAATTGCCTATAGGGAAATGTCCAAATGAGCTAGTACAGTGGTTTTCAAATGTTTTTACCAGATTAATGGTAAAAACTACATTTTATCCATTATTCACCATTTCCTTTGCTTTCCCGTGTGTGTGTGTGTGTGTGTGTGTGTGTGTGTGTGTGTGTGTGTGTGTGTGTGCTGGAAGTCCACATTTTAAAGCTATTTTCTGGAAAGTACATTCCTTTTACAGTGTCTGCCCTTCTGGGCCCTATCCATCTGTCAGTCCTGGGCCCCAGTCGCAGGAAATAATTTTACCCTTGAAAGCAGACTGCCTGAGGAGCCCAGGTGCCTATCATGTACCCATATCCCATTCTTAAGCTAATGACCTAGGCTTTCCTTAAGTATAGGCCCTGCAATCAGACAGACCTGTATCCAGATTCTACTTCATCAATTTGTTACCTGAATTACTTTTAGCAAACTATTTAACCACTGAGTCCTTTTCTCTACTGATGAAATCAAGGTAATACAGAAGAAGATGGCAGATGGACAACAACCATGCTTCAATTGGGGTAGAAAATTATTAGAGAAAATTGTGAAATTCTCTACTCAAAACAAAACAAAACAAAAAGAATGGAGTGCAGCTTTAATTATCAAGAAAAGTGGGATGGTACAGGGATGATGGCCCAAACAGCAGACACTAAAATGATAGAAGAGGACAAAATGGTGGGGCAATATTCCATAGTCCTAAGCCCCAGGGAAGATGACAGCAGAGGTATTTGAAAGATACAGAGCCCTTTGGAAGGTACATGGCTGAAATGAGACCCAGCAGGACCATCCCTCACACCAAGCAGCTGGCAGAGGGCGAGGTGGTATCACCAGCAAAGATGTGCAGCTGAACAACCCAGCAGGGCCATCCTTGATGACAGCCAACTGGAAGAGGACAAGGCAGTGCCTGCAAGGGCATGTAGTTGAATAGTGACCCACTGGGAGCTGCTTGATGGTAAGTGGCTGGAAAAAAAGTACAATAGGGCACCTGGAAAGAATGCATGGCTGAAGAAAGGTGTGGCAGGGTCCTCTCAGAGGGTCATGGCTGATAGGAGGCAGGGTGGACAAAGTGAAGGTCTGCAGGACTCGCTGGGGAAGAGGCCAAATGACACAGCCCCACTGTAGTGTTTCAGATCCAGGGACTGTAGTTTTCTGTTTTATTATTATTATTATTATTATTATTATTATTATTATTAATTAACTGGGGAGAGACAGCTGCCATCCTGGCCTCCAAAAACATTGGAACCATGAGCTGGAAGAAGGGAAACTGAAAGTTTGGGGAATGGAGAAGAGTTACAGACACTGCTAGATCCCTGAGCCTAGGAAAGCTTGTTGAGAATAAGGCATGTTTAGGGCCTGGTAGGGCTTGTGACACGGAGAAGTAGCACCATTGGTTTGGGGAGCATAAGACACATGGTTCAGGCTGTGGTGAGATTGGGCCTTGGAATGCAGGGAACAAGGAGAAAATGAGGGATCAGTGCTGAATGCAGAGGATGCAGCATGAGCTAGGCACCAAGCACTGAAGTGGCAAACTATAGTAGTGGGGGAGGGAGAGAGAAGTGCCAGTGACCTGACCTGTCAACACCCACACTCACAGGAATGTCAGGGGTGAACCTCTTTACACATAGATGAAGTAGGACCTAGCACCCAGACCAAGCACTGCGCATGCCTTACCTCAGCAGAAAAACACACAACACATGAAAGGACATGCTGGATGGGAAGAACCTATAGACCAAAGCACCTCATTGGAGAATATCAGGGTAATCAGATTCCTGGAGATATCTGATGGAAAATTTAGAACCCTGATTTATAAATATGCTAAAAGACCTCAAAGATACCACCATGAAAGCAATTGTTTCACTGGACAAAATGATATCTTATTTGGACAAAAAATTCTCCAGAGAAATAGAAATTCTGAAGGAGAATCAAACAATAGAATAAAAAAAAAGGAGAATCAAAAATAGAAATTCTGAAGGAGGTCCTTGATAAGCAAGAAAAATTAAACCAACTCAGCATTATGGTAAAATTTTCAGTTTCAAGACTACAAGAAGCTGAAAACAAAAAAGCTGAAGCTGAGGAAAAGGCAGAAGACCTTATTTACACACATGACAAGATATAAAGAATGATGAAATAGTATGAGCAAGATTCTCAAGAGATATTTGATAAGATGAAGAAGAAAACCTATAAATTCAGGGGGATTATGAAAGAATCAAAAACAACATGAGAGGATTAGGAAATTTATTCAAAGAAATATTAGATGAAAACTTCCCAAACCTAAGGCAAGAGCTGGATACCTATACAATTGAAACATTCGGAACCCCAGAGTAGATAAGAACATATCCTCCCCACAAAACATTATAATTGGAATGCTAAATCTAGAGAGCTAAGAAGCTATTCTAAAAGCTCCCAGAGAGAAATACCAACTCACTTACAAAGGCAAACCCACCAGAATAAAAGCAGACTTCTCAACAACATTAAGGGCAAGGAAAATGAGTAACTACCAACCAAGATTATATTACCCAGAGAAGTTATCTTTTACAATAGATGATGAGTACAAGACATTTCATGATATTACCTTGTTTAAATGATTCGCAGCCACCAATCCAGTGTTGTAGAAGATCCTCAATGAAACATCACATATGGGGGAGGTAAGACAACCACAAATACAAGATCAGAGAAATGAATAATAAGCAAAAGATGAACTTAAGAAAAAATAGACAAAATATGGATCAAAAAACTGTAACAAGTACCACATCGATGCAGAACAATAAGCACCTCTGAATAATTACTCTCAATGTAAATGGTCTTAACTCACCAATCAAAATACATAGAATAGCCAATTGAATTAAAAAAGATAAACACCCAATATGTGGCATTTAAAAGACTCCATAAAGACCATAAAAGGCTGAAAATTAAAGCAGGTGGCAAAAAAAGCAGGAGTTGTGATGCTAATTTCAGACAGACTAGACTTCAATTCCAAACCAATCAGAAAAGGCAAAAAGAAGGACATTATATATTCCTAAGAGGAATAGTCAACAGGAACCCAAAATATTACTTAATATTTACTCACCAAATACATGGGCACCTAGCTATATAAAACAAACTTTTTAGAGATAAAGGAACACATTGGACCAGACACAATAATTATAGGAGGTTGCAATCCTGTACTTTTGCCAAGAGACAGGTCTTCAAAACAAAAAATCAACAGACATGCAATGGATTTAAATAGCACTGTAGACCAGCTGGACCGACTAGATGACTTCAGAATATTCCATCAGACGCATAATACACATTCTTCTCAGCACCACATGGAACTTTTTCTAAAATAGACCACCTTTTAGTCCACAAAAATGACCTCAACACATACAAAAAAGTAGAAATCATTCCCTGTACCTTATCAGATCATAATGGAGTAAAAGTAGAACTCAAAAACAAGAAAAAGTTCAGAAATCTTACAAATTCATTGTTGTTGTTATTGTTGTTAGGTGCCATTGAGTTGGTATCCAACTCATAGCGACCCTCTGTACAACAGGGGAAACACTATTGTCAGTGCTTCTCTGCTGCTCATAGGGTTTTCAATGGCAGATTGATTTTTGGGAGGGGGTTGCCAGGTCCTTCTCCCAAGCCTACAGCTTCTGGTGTTCCCAGGAGGTCTCCCATCCAGGTACTAACCAGGCCCGATCCTGCTTAGCTTCCGAGATCTGACGGGATCAGATGCCACAGGGCTACAGCTGCAGGCTACAAATTCATGGAGACTAAATAATACAATGCTGAAGGATCAATGGGTTATTGAAGAAATCAGAGCAGAAATTTAAAAATTCCTACAATCAAATGAGCATGAGAACATATTTTACCAAAATTTATGGGATACATCAAATGCAGTTCTAAGAGGGAATTTCATAGCTGTGAGTGCCTTCGTCAATATGTTAGGGAAAGCCTAATTAAATAACTTAATGATACATCTTAAGGCATTAGAAAGCCAACAACAAGCCAATCCCAGAAGGAGCACTCAGGCATAAATTATCAAGATCAAGGCAGAGATATCCCAATTAGAATCTAAAAAGACAATTCAAAGAAGTAATCAGACTAAGAGCTGGTTCTTTGAAAAGATTAATAAAACAGATGCCCTCCTAGCCTGTCTCATCAAAAGAAAGAAAGAAATGGCCCAAGTTGAAAAAAAATAGAGACGAGAATGGGGTCATAACTACTGATACCAACAAAATCCAGAAAATCTTCAGGGAATACTTTGAGAAATTGTACTGCCCCAAGAAACAAAAATATAGAAGAAATGGATAAATTCATTAACACTTATGAATATCCTAAATTAAGCCTGGAGGGCATAAGCAATCTAAACAGACCCATTACATTCACCGAAATAGAGAAGGAAATAAAAAGTCTCCCAACAAAGAAAAGCCCATGCCTCAAGGAGTTCACAGCAGAATTCTATCAAACCTCCAAAGAAGAGTTAATATCTCTTCTCCCCACACTATTTCAAAACATAGAAAGGGAAGGGACACTCCTAATCTCACTTTACAAAAATAGCATTACCCTGATACTCAAACCAGACAGGACACTTCAAAGAAAGAAAACTATAGATCAATTTCCCTGATGAACATTGATTGAGGCAAAAGTTCTCAATATCCTGGCAAACTGAATTCAGTAGCACATAAAAAGGATCATACGCCATGATCAAGTAGGCTTCATTCCACAGATATAAGGGAGTTTCAACAAATGAAAATCAATCAGTGTAAGTCAACATGTCAAGAGACATGCAGACAGAAATCATATGATCACCTCAATCAATGCTGAGAAGGCCTTGGACAAAGTGCAACACCTTTTCATGGTAAAAACCCTGGAGAAGATGGGCATAATAGGGAAATACCTCAACATCATAAAGGCCATTTATGCTAGACCTACAGTCAACATCCTATTAAATAGAGAAAAATTGAAACCATTTCCTCTAAGATCAGGAACAAGAAAAGGACCTCCACTCTCTCCTCTCTTATTCAGTATTGTGATCCAAGTCCTAGTCAGAGCAATCAGACAAGAGAAAGAAATCAAAGTGATATAGACAGACAAGGAAAAGGTAATTTATCCTTATTTGTGGAGGACATGATACTTTACCTGAAGGACCCCAAATATTACACTAGAAAACTCTTTGACATAATTAGCTCCTTCAGCAAAGTAACAGGATAGAAAATTAACACTGAAAAAATCAGTAGCCTTCCTTTACACAAATTGTGAACAGGAAGAGAAGGAAATTAAGGCAACAATCCGTTCTCAATAGCTCACTAAAAATTAAATATTTAGGAATCAATCTAATCAAAGACCCTGAAAATCTCTACATGGAAACCTTTAATACATTAAAGAAGCAATTGCAGAAGATAATAGAAGATTGAAGGACCTCCCCTTGCTCTTAGATTGGGAGAATTAATATTGTAAAAATGGCTACACTGTCAAAAGCAATTTACAGATTTAATGCAATTCCCATTAAAATCCCAATAACAGTCTTTGCAGAAATATAAAAAACTAATCCAAAAATTCATATGGAAACACAAAAGACTATGTATAGTGAAAACAATCTTAAGCTGTAAAATTAGGACAGACAGGATCACAATATCTGACTTTAAACTATACTACAGGTCTATAGTAACAAAAACTGGCACAAAAATAGGCTTGAAGAACAATAGAGTGGAATTGATGATCCAGCGATACACCCATGCATCTACACCCACGTGAACTTTGACAAAGGGGCTGAGGACGCACAGTGGATAAAAGATAGCCTCTTCAGCACAGAGTGCTGGAAAAACTGGATGTTCATCTTTATTAAAATGAAAATAGACCCATATCTCTCAATCTGCATTAGTCTCAACTCAAAATGGATAAAAGACCTCATCATAAATCCAGAAACCTTAAAACTACTAGAAGAAAAGTTAAGAAACACACTCCAACACATAAGCATAGGGAAGTATTTCCTTAATAAGACTCTAATCACTCAGGAAATGGCACCAAGAATTGACAAATGGGATTACATGAAATTAAAAAGCTTTGGTATAGCAAAGGAATAAAACAAGAGAATTAAGGATAAAACCACTGAATGGGAGAAAATATTTGCATCATACACATCCAAAAGAGGACTAATTTCCAAAATTTACAAAGAACTCAAGAAAGCAAATCCCAAGATAACAAAAAACCCAATACATAGTGGGCAAAGGAAATGAACAGACAGTTCTCAAATGAAGAAGTTCATAGGGCTAAGAAACACATGAAAAAAATGCTCACTATCCCTAGCCATTAGGGAAATGCAAATCAAAAAAACTCTGAGATTCCACCTAACTCCAGTAAGAATGGCCAAAATCAACAAAACAAATAATAGCAAATGCTGGCAAGGGTGTGAAGAAAAAGGAATCCTTTTACAATGCGGATGGAACTGTAAATTAGTTCAATTATTTTGGAACTCAATATGGAAATACCTCAGAAAACTAAAAATAGAGCTACTGTATTACCCAGATATACTATTCATGGGAACATACCCAAAGGGAGACAAGTCATCATACCACAGAGGCACCTGCATCTCCATATTCCAGCACTCTTCGAAATAGCAAGGATATGGAACCAAACAAGATGCTCATCAACATAAGAATGGGAAAAAATTATGGTATATATACACAATTGAATATTATTGAGCAATAACAAAGAATCAATGTCACTTGTAGCAGAATGGATGGAACTGGAGAATATCTTAAATGATCTAATACAGGGTCAAAAAGGGAAGTACCTATGTTCTCACTCATACATGGGATCTGAATTTTAAAGTAAGAAAAAACCTATACATAAGTTTGTTGTTGTTGTTAGATACCCGTAGAGTCAAGTCTGACTCATAGTGACCCTATGGACAGCAGATCAAAATACTTCTCAATTCTGTGCCAGGCACACAATCTTATTTATATTTCAGCCCATGATTGCAGACACTGTCAATCCATCTGGTGGAGTGTTTTCCTTTTTTTCGTTGACCTGCCACTCTCTCAAACATGATGTCTTTCTCCAGGGATTGATCTCTCCTGACTACATGTCCAAAATATGTAAGACACAGTCTGGCCATTCCGGCTTCCAAGGAACACTGGTTGCACTTCTTCTAGGACAGATCTGTTGGTTCTTTTGGCAGTCCATGATATATTCAATAATCATCTCCAGCTCCGTAATTCAAAAGTGTCAATTGTTCTCCTGTTTCCCTTGTTCAATGAGCAGCTTTCACAACCGTATGATGTGACTGAAAATACTATGGCATGAATCAGATGCACCTTCTTCTTCAATGTGACATCTTTGCTTTTCAATAATCTAAAGAGATCTTTTGCCACAGCTTTTCCTAGAGCAATGTGTCTTTTGATTTCTTGATTGCTGCTTCTGCGGGTATTGATTATAAAGCCAAGCCAAGCAAAATCTTGGACAAACACAATCTTTTCTCCATTTATTGTGAAGTTGCATACTGGCCCATTCGTAAGGATTTTTATTTTATTGATGTTTGGTCGCAACCCATATTGAAGGCTATGTTATTTGATCTTCATCAGTAAATGTTTTAAATCCTCTTCACTTTCAGCAAGCAGAGTTGTATCATCTGCATAACACAGGTTGTTAATGAGTCTTCCTCCAATCCTGATGCCACATTCTTCATCATAAAGTCCAGCTTCTCGGACTATTTGCTCAGCATATAAATTGAAGAGATATGGTGAAAGTATACAGCCCTGACTCACACCTTTCTCAACTTTAAACCAAACTGTTTCCTTGTTCTATTCGAACAACTGCCTCTGATTCATGTACAGATTCCTCATGAGTACATTTAGGTGCTCTGGTATTCCCATTTTCCAAAGTGTTATCCATAATTTGTTATGATCCACACAGTGAAATACCTTTGAATAGTCAATAAAACATAGACACCTTTCTGATATTCTCTGCTTTTGGCTAATATCCACCTGACATCAGCAGTGATGTCCCTGGTTCCCCTCCCTTTTCTGAATCTGGCTTGGTTTTCTGGTAATTCCCTGTCTATATACTGCTGTAGTCATTTTTGAATGATCTTTAGTAAAATTTTGCTTGTGTGTGATATTAATGATATTGTCTGATAGTTGCCACATTTAGTTGAATCCCCTTTTTTGGGAATAGGCACAAATATGGATCTCTTCCATATACATAAGTATCTATGTGAAAATGAACAATTAAACCTACCAAGAAGGGAAAATACAAACAGAGTAGAAGGAATGAGGGAGGGGATTAGCAAAGGGCAGTGAAGCCTGTGGAAGGTGGAAAAAGGAGGAGAAACAATGTTGAGGAATAAAGAGGGGAGGATAATCTCAATGTGAATGATGAAACTTCATGAGTACATGGGAAAAGTAGGGGAATATAACTCATATATGCATATGAGTTCTACTACATATTAGTCAAAAGGTTTCATAAACTTTATAAGTTAATGAAAGTGTAACCAAAAGTGATATAATATTGCATAGTGGTAAAAACAAATGCTGTGTTACTCTGTACCCCACCAACATTTATCAATGAAGGGAACAAAGAAAAATAAAGAAGAAGAAATCAAGGTAAGAGTAAAGTTGTTGGAGACATTAATTAATGCATATAAAAGGGTTTGCATAGTTTCTGGAATATAATAATAAATTCTAGCTATTTGTATACTTGGCCTGTAGCCATACCACACAGCATCTGATCCCCTCAGATCTCGAAAGCTAAACAGGGTCAGGCCGAGTTAGTACTAGGATGGGAGAACACCTGGGAACACCAGGTGCTATAGGATTGGGAGAAGGACCCAACAACCCACTCCTAAAAAACAATCAGCCATTGAAAACCCTATGACTATTTGTTGTTGTTGTTGTTAGGTGCCGTCGTGTCCGACTCATAGCGACCCTCAGAGGGTTTTCAATGGCAGATTGTTTCAAGATTGCCTTGGGAGTGGGTTGCCACGTCCTTCTCCCATTTTTGTGGTGCTGGGAATAGAACTCGGGGCCTCAGAGACTGCAGCACAGCACTCTACCAACTGAGCTAAATCCCAGCCCCTATGAATAGTAGAGGAGCACTAATAATAGTGTTTTGCCTATCGTACATAGGGTCGCTATGAGTCGGACACTGACTTGATGGCACCTAACAGCAACAAATTTGTACACTCATAATAATCACTGTTATCACTGTTACAATGATGATGTTAATGATGGACTATTGAGGGAATCATTTAGGTTGTCCACTTTCATCAAAGAAAGGCTCAATTCTCTCTTATTTTTATTTTTTATGAAAAAATACACATAACAAAAATACACCATTTTGTTGATTCAGAAGTATATAATTCATTGGCATTGCATAAATTCACAATGCTATACAATGCTGTATAACCATCAATACTGTTTGGCTCCAGAACTTTCATTGTTCCATATCTATTTCATATCTATTAAACTATCTATTTCATATCTATTTCATATCTATTAAACTATCTATTTCATATCTATTAAACTACCACTCTCCATTCTCTTCTCTCCTAACCCTTGGCAAACACTGACCTGTGTTCTGTCTCTATAGATTCGCCTGTTCTGTATACTTCACATAAATGAACTCATACATTATGTAGATTTTGTGAATAGATTTCACCTCATGTAACATTTTCAAGGCTCATCAGTATTACACAATGGATTGATATTTCATTCCTTTTTATGGACTAATACTATTTCATTATGTATATGTATCATAATTTGTTTATTCATTTGTTTGTTGATGGACATTTGAGTTTTTTCTACCTCTTGGTTACTGTGAATAATTTGTGCACAAGTATTTGTTGGGGTACCTATCTTCAAATCTTCTGGGAATATATTTAGAAGTAGAATTCCTGGGTCATATGGTAGATCTGTGTTTAAATTATCAAGGAACAGTCAAACATTTTTGTAGTGGCTGCACCATTTTACACTCCCCCCCACAATGAATGAACATTCCAGCTTTTTCATATCCTCACCAACACTTTTTGTTTTCTTATAGTGAGTATGAAGTGATACCTCGTTATGGTTTTCATTTGTAACTCCATAATGCCTAATGATATTGAAAATATTTCCATGTGCTTGTTGGCTATTTGTATATCTCCTTCAGGAGAAATATTTTTTCAAGTCTTTTGAAAGTTTAATTTGGGTATTTGCCTTTTGTTTTTGTGTTGAAAGAATTATTCTAATATATTCTGTATATAAGACCCTTGCCAGACATATGATTTGAAAATACTTTTCTCCCATTTTTGATGTGTCTTTTCATTCTTTTGATAGTGTCCTTTAATGCACAAGAAGTTTGAATATTCAGGAAGTCCAATTCATTTACTTTTTCTTTCAGTGCTTATGCTATTGATATCTAAGAAACTATTACCAAATTCAAAGGCTCAATAATTTACCCTATGTTTTCTCATAAGTGTTTTTTAGCTTTTGCTCTTACATTTAGGTCTTTGACTCATTTTGATTTAATGTTTGCATCTGGTATGAAATTAGGATTAAACTTCATTATTTTGCATACAGATATCCAGTTTTCCCAGCAATATTTGTTGAAAGACAATTTTTCCCCATTAAACTATATTGGTACCTTGATAAAAATATTAATGGGCCAGAGATATATGGGTCTCTCAATTCACCTAACAGCAATAATATACGTTTATCCAATGCCAGCACAACATTCCTTTCATTATTGCACCTTTGTATTAAGTTTTAAAATTGGTAAGTGTGAGTTCTCCAAATTTGTTCTTGTTTCTCAAGATTTTTTTTCTATTTGAAGTCTCTTGCAACTTCAAATAACTTTGGGGGCCAAATAGTACATTTCTTCCCCCAAAAAAGACTACTGGGAATTTGATGGGGATTGCAGTGAATTTGTGTATAACATTGGCCATTATTGCCATCATGACAATTTTAAGCCTTCTAATACATGAACATGGCTGGGATTTAGCTCAGTTGGTAGAGCACTGCGCTGCAGTCTCTGAGGTCCCGAGTTCAATTCCCAGCACCGCAAAAATGGGAGAAGGACCTGGCAATCCACTCCCAAGGCAATCCCGAAACAGCCATTGAAAACCCTAGGAGGGTTGCTATGAGTCAGATACCGACTCGATGGCACCTAACAACAACAACAACACTACATGAACATGGGATGTCTTTCCATTTATTTAGGGCTTTAATTTCTTTCAGCATTATTTTGTATTTTTCAGTGTACAAGACTTGCTCTTCCTTGGTTAAATTTATCCTTAAGTATTTTATCCTTTTTGATGGTCTTGAATATGGAGGTGCTTTTAAGTTCCTTTTTCAATTGTTCACTGCCAGTTTAAAGAAATTCAAGCCTGGCATGGTACCACACAGCTATAATCCCAGCACTTGGGCCATGGGAAGATAAGGCAGGAAGATTGTGAGTTTGAGGCTAGCTTGGGCTATACAATGAAACTGCCTCAAAATAAATAAATAAATTTAAAAAGAGAAAGAAACAAAGAAAAATTCAATCCTGTCTTGGAGAAAAATATCTCAAATATCTGCCCCTTCTGGACTACCTTGATTCTAATATTGTCACCTATAATCTCATGTGTACTAGGAAAATTAACAAATGAAAAATAGGCTAAAAGGATCTCCCACCTAGTCTGAATATATTACCATTCTCTTTGGCCTTTTGTAATCCTCAGTAATCCCATTCATTAACAAATAACCAGTGCCTTAGTCCATTCACACTGCTGGAGAAATACAGTGGACTGAGTAGCTAATAAAAAATAGAAGTTTGTTTCTCATTGTTCTAGAGGCTGTGAAGCCCAAGACAAAGTGCCAGAAGATTGGGTGTCTAATGAGGGTCTATTTCCTGGTTCACCAGTGGTGCCTTCGGACTACATCCTCACATGATGGAAGGAGGAAGGCAACTTTCTGGGGTCTCTTTTATAAGGGATCTAATGTTATTCATGAGCTCTGCCCTCATGATCTAGTCACCCTTCAAAGAAACCATCTACCAATGCCAACATATTGATCATTAGGTTTGAACATATGAATTTGGTGGGCACACAAACATTCAGATGATTAGCAATTGGTATGCTTTACTACTCATCCTAAGTAATCTCTCTTAGGACAAACTATGAGAAACACTTATTTAAAAACCCCAAAATCTAATTACAGGGCCAAGATTTACTCAGCCAAAATGTTCCCACGATGTCAAAAGCCAAGTGACATTTGTCTGCCTTGCTGACCTTGCACTCTCCTAAGCCAACCTACCTCATATAGCCATTCTTTGGGGTTTCTTGGGTACTAGCAAAGATTCAGTAAGTACTTCTCTACCATGGTTGCCTACATAAGCAAACTCATCACTGAGGAAAGGGGTTCATCTGTATCCTAACCTTTTGTATCCACCTCCCAATACTGGTAATTTTTTTTATCACCTGACCCTAGACTAAAAAAACCAGTGCTTTTTGTACTGCATTGGGAGCCATCCTATCACAGAAGGACTTTGTGACCTCCACATCTACACTTATTTGTCTGGGAAGTTTCTTCTGGAGTCAGTGCTATTTGGCCATCAAGGCCACCTGATGCTGGTGTGCTTTCAGACCACTGAAGCCTGCAGCATAAGAGATGAAGTCATAAAATTACTCTGTACTATGTAAGTCACTCTATTTTCAGCCTGCAGCCATAGCCCTGTGTTGCTGATCCCATCAGATCTTGGAAGCTAAGATGGGTTGGACCTGGTTAGTACTTGGGTGGGAGACAACCTGGGAACACCAGATACTGTAGGCTTGGGAGAATGACCCGGCAACCCACTCCCAAAAATCAGTCCACCATTGAAAACCCTATGAATAGCAGGGAAGCACTGACAATAGTGTTTCACCTGTTGTACATAGGGTCACTATGAGTTGGATACCGACTCAATGGCACCTAACCTAAATTTCTTTTCAGCCCATACATATGAACACTAGCTATACCTCCAAGTTGTTTTGGATTTTGGAGGTTGCTCTTCCATTTTGACTAGTTCACAGCTTAATTCCACCAGACCGAAGACTACATGTGGCATAGCAACCAGATTTTAGAGCAGTATTTCTCAATTGGGGCACTATTAACATTGAGGCTAGAGAATTCTGTGCTGTATAGGGAAGTGTCCCATGCATTGTAAGTTGCATACCAGCATTCCTGGCCTCTATCTACTAGATGCCAGTAGCACCTCCACCACCCCATTTGTAACAGCCCAAAATGCTTCCATACATTCATAAGTGTGCCTTGGAGGATAAGCTCATCTCTGGGCGTGAAGCAATGTAGTAGAGGAATTCTGATTCTGCTATGTCTTCTACCCAAACATGACTGATCTACTTCCCTCAGCATATGAGAGATTCTCTCAAATCATTGAAGTCCATATGTCAAAATGCCCTCTTTCTTAGCATCCATTGTGTCCCCTGCTACTGTCCCACACTGGATCCAGACAATCTTTGTAGAAATTAGAGATTGTTCAAAAAAACAAAGACAAAGAAAAAATAGAAAAACTCCACTTTGTAAAGCATTCATAGAAGGAGAGTGCCAATCAGTACAAATTATGAGGAGGGACATCTGGATGTATGATACCATATGGTCCTCTTCCAGCCACTAGTATATACTCATTTATTCTAGAATCTGTAAGGTTCCTATTTGGGGCTCTGAGTTAACATATATTGTCAACCCCAAGGTCTTTTAGCTCAAGCAGATCTCCTCTAACATATCCAACCTGTCCTGCCTTACTGCTAACATCACCACAAGGGGTTAACAATTCCAGCAAAGAAATGTGAGTTTATTATAAATGTAGTACTGGGTCCAAGGGAAGCTCTAGAAATTGGTAGCCTGGAGTAGTAAAGGCCCCCAAGACAATCAAGGAAGCTGAATTTTATCTCTAGATTTGTACAGTGCATAGTTTGCCGTTATAGTTTGCAGAGGCACATTCTAATCTCTGGAATCCTCCCAGAGACGTTTGCACCTCCCACCTGGCAAATCTGCAGGAAATAGTGGCTTATTTCATTTGGAACAGGAGCCTGTAAAGAAAGAGGGATGTTAGCTGGGCGTGGTGGTGCATGCCTGTAATCCCAGCGGCTGGGGAGGTGGAGGCAGGAGGATCGCAAGTTCAAGACCAGAGGCAGTCTGTGCAACTTAGCGAGACCCTGTCTCAGAAAATAATAAAACCTACAAAATGGGCTGGGGGTGCAGCTCAGTGGTCCAGTCCCTGGGTTCAACCCCTAGTACCACGAAAAAATAAAGAAAGAAAGAAAAAGAAAGAAAGAAAGAAAGAAAGAAAGAAAGAGAGAGAGAGAGAGAGAGAGAAAGAGAGAAAGAGAGAAAGAGAGAGAGAAAGAGAGAAAGAGAGAAAGAGAGAAAGAGAGAAAGAGAGAAAGAGAGAAAGAAAGAAAGAAAGAAAGAAAGAAAGATAGAAAGAAAGAAAGAAAGAAAGAGGGATGTTCTTTATGTATTAGTTTCTTTAACTGCTGCCAGCATGCCTGGGCCAGAGGCCCTGACAATTATCTGAATACAAGCCAAATCCTTTGGGCTTTACCCCGTCTTTTACCTGCTTCAAACCTCACACAGTGGCAGCCGGGAGCAGTGGTGCATGCCTGTAATCCCAGCGGCTTGGGAGGCAGAGGCAGGAGGATCAAAAGTTGGAGACCAGAGACAGTCTGCATAATTTAGTGAGACCCTGTCTCAAGAAAAGTAAAAAAAAATGGGCTGGGGTTGCAGGTCAGTGGTCCAGCATTTGCAGAGCATGCAAGCGCAAGGCCCTGGGTTCAATCCCTAGTACTGCAAAAAGAAAAAGAAAAAAAACTCACACAGTGGCCTCCACTGGCCCTACTTACACCTTCTGCCTCATCTATTGCTGTTCTTCCTCTTTGATCATCATAGTCTAGCCACAGTGGCTTCCTTTCTGATCTTGAATATGTTGAGCTCTTTTCTAGCCTCCAAGCCTTTGCATCTGCTGTCCTCTGCCTGAGATGCTCTTTTCCCTACACACTTTGCTTATAATGACCCTTCCTCCTTGAGATTTCTCCTTAATGAGTACTTCCTCAGAAAGCCTATCTCTGCCTCCACAATTAAAATCACCATTCCCTGCTGTACCCCTGCTCTGCTGTTCTTCTTCATAGTATCCAGTAGTTTTTTCTGTAGCACTTATCACACACATTTGTGCTTTTTGTTTGCTTACTGCCTCTCACTAGACTGAACTCCCTGAAGGTGAAGATGGTGTTAATTTTGTTCATCATTTTATCACATCCTAGCACAGTGCCTACTGCATGATATGCACTCCAAAAATATTTGTCAAATACATTGATGTGTACAAATTGAAGTATCTTGCTTGTGAAACAGATTAAATTAGCTTGAACATTTAATTTTGAAAAGATCAGTTGTCAACCTGTACTTAATTTGATTCCAGCACCTTTTTCATGGTTAATTTGATCTAAGATGGATAAACTTTTAGATGACACATAAATTGGATCATGTCATTACCTTGCTAAAAATCCTTCAATAGCCTGCCGTGGCCTACAGGAAAATGTCCAAAATTGTTGGCAGGGCTGATGAGGTTCTCTGTGACAGTGGATTACAAACCTTTGTGATAGTGACCCATAGTACAAAATATGCTCTGCATTGTAACACAATATACACCTAAATAAATATGCATCTAAGTATCTGGAACAAAAGTTTAACAAAATAATTCTTACCTTTACTGTATAGAGTACACTACCTTTTTATTCAGTTATAGTCCATTTCCTTTAATAAAATGTTGGTCATGGCTCACCAAATTGATTTTCCAATCTTGTAATGGGTTCCAAGATGCATTTTGAAAAAACACTGCTCTGTGATTTGGCCTCCAGCTCCAGTTCCTCCAATAATTCTGGCCTCTTTATAGTCTCATTCAAAGGCCATAACTTCTTACCTTATTCATATTGCTCTCACCACCTGTAGGGCCCTTACTTGTGTTTCAAGACTCACTTCAATATTTGATGCTGTTGCCTGGCCTCCCCACGGAGAAGTGATCATTCCCTTTTCTAGGTCTGCCCCACCCCACTAGTCAGCATCTTATAACAGTATCCTTTATCAGCTCCTTTAATATAATGTGCTATATGTGGTTATTGATCCAGTTCCTCTTCAGCAACCATGTTGTTGTTGTTGTTGTTAGGTGCCATCAAGTCGGTATCCGACTCATAATGACCCTGTGTACAACAGGCAAAACACTATTGTCAGTGCTTCTCTGCTGTTCATAGGATTTTCAATGGCAGATTGATTTTTGGGAATGGGTTGCTGGGTCCGTCTCCCAAGCCTACAGCTCCTGGTGTTCCGAGGTGGTCTCCTATCCAGGTACTAACCAGGCCCAACCCTGCTTAGCTTCCAAGATCTGATGGGATAAGATGCCAGAGGGCTATGGCTGCAGGCTCAGCAACCATAGGAGATATAAATACATTGAGTATCAGAAGGTATATGGTTCCTTTATTTCTAGAAAAAAAATTCAGTGGCTCTTGAGGATTATTATGTTCCCTCATTTTGATTCCCATTTTCTAACCACTCATGAAAGGCACAGACTTGGTTTGGATTCCAGGGGAAAGACTTAATGAACTCTTGTATTTTGTTAGAATGGAGGATGGGTTCCTATATTATTAGTTCCACATTATACTTTTACCACTGGGTCTAATATTCTTCTCTAGATAGGTATGGGCTAGAGAGGATATGGTACAAATTCAGATGATGGTATCTTGAGGGTGTGATTGGATGTTATAGTTGGCTCAAGTTTGCCATGCCAGCACCATTCTTACTTTGGATGCTATTTCTTAGTTTTGTTTCCATTCTTACATGGTGTAATTGAAGTTTTTACCTGGTTTTCTGGGCTTGACCTTCTCAGTTTCATAATTTGAACTCTCTGCTTTGGCTCTTTATGTTCATGGCTATATCATGGTAAGAGAGAGACGTATCCTTTGTTCCTCATGACTCCATCCTAGCACTGTGTGTTACCCAGCTCATGTATCACTGTGACAGAGAAGATGACCAAACAAATTTATGGAAAGAATGATTTATCAGGGGCTCACATGTAGAGGATTTCTGTCCATAACGGCAGGAGGAATGGCAGAGAAACTGGTAGTGGGGCAGGCATTAGACGACCTCACATCATGGTGGATCTGGAGCAGAGAACTTACAGAACAAGTGGGTTGGGGTAAAACCTCCAAGGGCAAGCCCCCAGCGATCCACTTCTGCAAAGTTATATCTCACATCCCAAAGTTCAATAGTGTCCTCAAACAGTGCCACAACCTGGGGTCCAAATGTTCAAACACATGACCTTTGGGGGATATTTTAGATTAAAACCATAATGCACTGTTTATCTTGACTAATACTCATAGGTTGAGCTCACCCCAGCCTCCTGAAAGAGGAAGGTCACAGATATTAAAATGGCTAAGACCCAGTCCCTGCCCTCAAGAAGCATCTACTTTAGCAACAATATTGAACAACTAGAATTTTTCTTAACCTAACATCTCTGGTCTTAATCAATTTCACCTAGCTAGAAATCTTGGCCACCATGGTTCCTTGGGCTTCTAGACTTTCAGGTACCTCAGCTTTTTGTGAAAACTGTGCATATAAGTCACCCAAAGTGGCCCCAGAGTCTGCCTAGCCAAGCAGAAGTACAGTTCCCCAGAGATCTTCTTGGAACAAAGGGAGTTGAGTTCCATTGGACTTCCTTCAATCTGAAGCCTACATTCTTTCTAAGATATTATACCTTTCCTTTCTTTTTTTGTCTTTTTTAGTAATTAGCATTTTGGTTGTACATATTTATAGTATACAGAGTGATAATTCAGTTCACATGCACAGTGTGCAATTATGAAACCAGTGCAGTTAGCCATTCCATCTCCAGAATCATCTTATTTTTAAAGTTGATTAACATGCAATAATTGTACATATTTACAAGGTATAGTATTTTTATTGCATAGTGTATAGTGAGTTTCCTTAAGGGATTTTCATACCATTGAACCCTGTATTTTGCACTTATTTTCTTTCTATTTATATCCTTATGTTGCTTCCCCTCCCCCTCCCACTTGCCCCATCTTCTTCCTCCTCTGAATATTCCCTCCCCTCCAAGGGGATCCCCTAGTGTTTAGAAAACTTAGCTATAGACAATTATGTGTGTGTGTGTGTGTGTGTGTGTGTGTGTGTATTTCCCTCTTTAATGTAGATCTAACTTCTGCATATGAGAGAAAAAATGTGCTATGAATGTGCTATTTCTGAGTCTGGGTTATTTCACTTAAAATAATGATCTCCAGGTCCATCCATTTTATTGCAAATAATGTAATTGCATTCTTCTTTATTGCTGAATGATATTCCATTGTGTATATATACCACATTTTAATCCAATCATCTGCTGATGGACATCTGGGATGAGTTCATATCCTTGCAATTGTGAAAAATGCTTCAGTGCATGTGGAAGTGCAGGTATCTCTGTGGTATGATGACATAGCTTCCATTGAGTACATATCCAGGAGTAGTATAGTTGGATCATATGGTAGTTCCATTTTTTATTTTCTGATGAACCTCCATACTGATTTGCATAATGGTTGTACTATTTACAGTCCCACTAACAGTGTGAAAGAGTTCCTTTTTCTTTGCATCCTTGCAAGTATTTGGTGTTGCTTGTTTTGTTGATGCTAACCATTCTGACTGGGGTGAGATGGAATCTTAGTGTAGTTTTGATTTGCATTTCCATGATGGCTACTGATGTTGAGCATTTTTTCTTAAGTTTATTGGCCATTTGTATTTCTTCATTTGAGAACTGTCAAGTTTTCTTGCCCATTTATTAATTGAATTATTTGTTACTTTGGTGTTTAATATTTTAAGTTCTTTATATATTCTAGGTATTAATCCTCTCTTAGATATACAGGAAGCAAAGATTTTCTCTTATTCTGTAGACTCTCCCTTTACTCTTAATTATTTCCTTTGGTGCATCAAAGTTTTTTAATTTCATGGAATTCCATTTGTTGATTCTTAGTACTGTTTTCTGGGCCACTAGATCCCTCTTAAGAAAGAACTTACCTTATTACCTTGTTAAGAAAGAACTTATGCTTATGTGTTGAAGTGTGTTTGCTATGTTTGCTTCTAATTGTTTCAATGTTTCCAGCACTACATTGGGATCTCTGATCCATTTTTAACTGATTTTTGTACAAGGTGAGAGGTGGGGTCTACTTTCATTCTATTGTCCTGTTTGTTGAAAAGACTGTTTTTATTCCAATTATATCCCTCCTTTCTAATTATCTGCCTCCTTTCTGTTATAGTATAACGGAAACCACTGACCAATGGTCTCAGAATACTTGAAGATAATCTATGAATAAGGCTCTCTATGTCACCTCCCCACATCCCAATATTTTTGATGAACAAGAAGAGAATGAAGTTGAGGATGTACTGAAATGCTTACAATGCCCAAATAATGATAATAGAAGATCATAGTCTCTTTTGCTTAGACATGAAGTATAAAATCACCTCAGAAGACTGCTTATTCATAATCTTAAGTCTAGAGGGGAATACCAAATTCCTTCTAAATCAGGGTAGGAATGAATAAAAGAGAGAATTTCAGACTTTCTTAGGGTTAAACTACTTAATGAGTCCCTTTGGAATATGCAATGTCTCAAAGATACAGCCATACCTTATGAAAGGTATCCATGAGACTGAAACCAATTGGTTATTTCTAATACATATTGACATATGCCCAAGGTCTGGTTTCCCATGAGGCCCTGGTTTAGACAGTTCTGGATTATTACCTGACTACTATGCACATGGGAGGCAATATGACATAATTACACTCACTCCATAGAGAAATACTACCTCTTTGTTGTTGACTCTCAAATTTCTATCTCCATCCTGGAACTTTCCTATGAACACCAGACTCATATCTCTGAATGCCTCTTTGATTATTTATTTGGATGTCTAATGAGATTTTCATATTTAATACATCCAGAAGTGAACTCCACTCTATCCCCCCAAACCTAGTCTTCCCATGTTGTTGTTGTTAGGTGCCGTCACATCCGACTCATAGTGATCCTATATACAGCAGAATGAAACAATTCCTGATTCTATGCCAAGCACATGATCTTATTTATATTTTAGCCCATTGTTGCAGACACTGTGTGAATCCATCTAGTTGAGGGTTTTGCTTTTTTTCATTGAACTGCCACTTTCCCAAATATGATGTTCTTCTCTAGGGATTGGTCCCTCCTGACTGCATGTCCAAAATACATAAGACACATTCTAACCATCCTTGCTTCCAAGGAGCATTCTGCTGGCATTTCTTCTAGGACAGATCTGTTGGTTCTTTGGGCAGCCCTCGGTATATTCAATATTACTCTCCAGCACCATAATTCAAAAGCATCAATTCTTTTCCTGTCTCCCTTGTTCAATGTCCAGCTTTCACAACCATGTGATGTGACTGAAAATACCATGACATGAGTCAGGTACACCTTCATCTTCAATGTGGCATCTTTACTTTTCAATACTTTAAAGAGATCTTTTGCCACAGCTTTTTCTAAAGCAATGGATATTTTGATTTCTTGACTGCTGCTTCCACAGGTATTGATTGTAGAACCAAGTAAAGCAAAATCGTGGACAACCTCAATCTTTTCTCCATTTAGTGTGAAGTTGCATACTGACCCAGTTATAAGGATTTTTGTTTTGTTGATGTTGGGTCACAATCCACATTGATCTTCATCAGTAAATGCTTCAAATCTTCTTCACTTTCAGCAAGTAGAGTTGTGTCACCTGCATAATGCAGGTTGTTAATAACCCTTCCTCCAATCCTAATGTTGCATTCTGCTTTGTCAATTCCAGCTTCGCAGATTATTTGCTCAGCATAGAAATTGAAGAGATATGGTGAAAGGACACAGCCCTGATGCACACTTTTCTCAACTTAAACCAAAGTCCTCCCATAGACTTCCTAATTTCAATTAATGGCAACTCCACCTTTCATGATGCTCAAATAGACAACTTGTAATTACTTTGATCCTTATCTTTTTTAACCCACATCTAGCATCTCAGAAAAACTCTCTGACCTTATCTTCAAAATATATTCTGAATCTAACTATAGTGGTACTTTAGCACTCAACTACAATAATTTCTGGAAGGCTGGTTGAGGGCCAGTTTGAGTGCTGAACATTTTTTTCCATAAGAAATAATGTAAATGTATTTATTGGTTGCAACACTATACTAAATGGCTAATTCAGACACATATACACCACTGACATACTTACCAGTAAATTCCTTTTGAATTCAGTTGTTCTTACTGTTTTCCTCTGTCCTTCACTTTTAGTGCTAGAAAATTCCTTGGATGCCATGATGACTGTATAGTATACATATATATGTATATATCACATTCCACAAGATCATGAACATAGTACTAGGACAGGTCATTACTGCTTGAAATCAATGTGCAAAGTTATGCTTTCCCCTTTGTTTCACCAGGAAGCATCTCTGGTAAGTGCAGCATTTCATAAAGTTTTTAGCATAGAAGTTGAGTGTTGAGCAAGTGGTCGAGCACTAAATCAGAATTCTTTCAAAAATATTGATCAAGGACCAAAATGTTCAATCATGGAGCATTTGAGTGTGGAGTAACACTGTATTTCTGTCTATCTCTACTGTTTCCTCATGGCCCAAGCTGCCACTGTCTTTTTTGAAAACAGGCTGTGTCCGTAGAGTGCTGTGCCACACTTACTGAGGACCCAGGTTCAATCCCCAGTACAACATAAATGGCAGAAGGATGTGGTAATCCATTTCTGAAACAATTCTGAAACAATCAGCCGTTGTAAGCCACATGAGGGTCGCTATGATATGGACGCAACTTGACAGCACCTAGAAACAACAACATTGAAAAATAATCCACATATAATTCACTCATTTGAAGTGTACATCTGAATGGTTTATAGCACATTTACACAGCTTCTAAACCTTCACCAAAACTGGTTTTAGAAAACTCAAGGCAAGGAGACCAGCGAGTTCAAAAACTCTAAGATAACAGTGTCCTAGTATACTAGAGGAACAGGGAAGTGGCCTTTATGGCTGCCATCTCATAGTTTTTGCCCTTGCTGGTCTCCTTGCCTTGAATGCTTTTCTCCCAGATATCTGCATGGTTGCTCTATCACTTCTTTCTGGTTATCATTCAAATGTCACGTTCTAAATGAGATCTTTTATGGCTACCTTATTTTTACTTCCTCCCTTGAAACACATCAAATCACTCCCTCTCTTCTGCATTTATTTTTACTTTGACAATTATCTTCATTACTATATACTAATTTATTCAGTTTATTGTCTTCTACATTAGAGTGAAAGTTTTATGAGAGCAGGGATTCTTACCTATTTTACTCATGTTCATTACTGCATACACAATGCCATGTCTTTCCCAGAGTATTAATTCAATAAATACTTGAATGGCTAAATAATGAATGAATGATCGGGTGGATGAATGAACAGTTCAGAGCATGAGCTTTGGAGCCAAGCAAACCTAGCTTAAAATCTCAGCTTTGCCCCTTACCAACAACATGACCTTGAGTAGGCTTCTCTGGGCCTCAATTTCTTGCATGACTCACAGGGTTGATGTAAGAATTTTAATGAAATAATCTGTATAAAGCCTTCAGTACAGCTCTTGGCATATAGAAAGTATAAGTGACATGTAAAAATAATAATTATAAAATGTTCTCTAAAATGCATATTTGAAAATACAGAGGACAAATTTCTAAGCTGCATACTGGCTGAGGTTGGACATGGCATCCTCACAGATACAAAGCAGCAAGATTTGTGAATTAGCAATGAGATAACAGAGATTCTTAGAGGTTGTGAGGTCACCTGGGAATCTTATCCATTTTGCTCGCTTAAACACCCCTTGTCTTTTTAAGAAGAGATGAGGCTTCCTCTAACTCAAAATGTGTTTGAAGCCTATTCTCCTCCACATAATCCTTTGACACTCTGACTTGCATTACCCAAAATTTGTGGAGATAGGGAATTCCACTATTGATAGAGTGACAACCCTGTCACAAGAGGTTTATTGAATGAGATCTACCCAGAAAATGTAGTGAGCCTAAGCTTACTGGAATATCTTAAGGAGGTAGAAATAACTGACTTCTATCCCCAATAGAGATTGGTGGGGGCTAAGAAACATTATGATGTGGCATCTAAGGGATGGAATGTGAGTGTGCTGAGACTCCAACACAGTGGCTTGCAAACTTGAGCCTGCATCAGAATCAAATGGAAGTCTTATAAAAACATCAACTCTACCCCTAGAGTTTATGACTCCATAGGTCTAGGACATGGCCCAATAATTTGCATTTCTAACAAACTCCCAGGTGATGCTAATGCTGCAGAGGATTTGAGACACATACTTTAAGAACCATTACTATAATATAACATCATCATCCCTAAGTCCAAGAATCTGATTTACTAAGACTGGGTCCTAGCTCAGGAATTCCCATTTTAAGCAAGCACCCTAGGTAATTCTGATGCAGGTGTTCTGGAGGTAGACCATAGTTTTTGATGCCTGGTGTTAGTCAGCTTTGCTTTACTAGAATGAAATATCTAAGACAGGCTACTTATGAAGTAAAGAGATGTTTGTTTTGGCTCATAGTTATGGAGGTTCAGGCCATGACCAGGCAGCTCCATTGGTTTGGGCCTCTGGTGAGCTGGCACATCATGGTAGGAGCTCATGTCAGAGTGAGTATCACATCTTGAGCTATAGGAGAACCCTAGAGTGTGCCCCTGAGGCAGAAGTCCATCTGCTCCACCTGGAGGTCCAACAGCTATCCTCCAGGGCATGAAAGCCTCAGGGGTAAAGAGGGTACCATCAAAGGAGGTGCCTATCTGGTCCACTTGGAGGACTGACCTCTGTCCTCCAGGACCAGTGACCCTTACCCCACATCCTCGTCCTTTGTCCCCATTAAACACTATGGGGCAAGATGACAACCAGTCACCTTTGTCCCACATCCTGGTCCTTTACTCCTACCTCTCCCATCATATAACCCAAGATGACCCCTTACCAGCCCAGCCCTGGAGTGACCACGTCCACTCTGATTGGTCACCCAAACCCCTGTGAGCGGTCAGTAAGGGGACACTCTTGATTGACCTGGCCCGTCCCTTACCCACCTATCAAAACTACACAATCTCAAGTCCCCATTTACATGGCAGTTGGTGGCAGTTGCCCCACGCACAAGCCCCGCCATGATTGGCCACTCCCTAGTCCACCCCTAACTCTCTTGGAATGTATTTAAATAGGCCACTGGCCACCCCCACTCCCGCCCTCTTGTGTTCACCTCTTGACTTCACTTGCCACCCAGACCCATTAATTTGGACCATCGTTCCCTACTCCGAATCTCCAATCAACCAGACCTTCTATCAAGACATCATGTCAAGCCCAGGGGCCCCGAAGACCCAAAAGCATCCTTTGAGACACGAAGCGCTCTCCAATTCCTCCCCATGCTTGGGGAGGAGGAGAGTAGAGAAGGCAAGCTGCGAGAGTCAAGGCCAGCACAGACCATTGGCACCTACAACACCTGTAGCCTTGTTCCTGCCCTTGTATTCAGGAGCAGCTAAATAAAACCTTGTTTCTTTTTATAAGAAGGCTCCTGAGGTCCTTCTGGGTGCCATCAACCAGCTCTCTCCTGGGATTCACCTAGTGTTGAGGCCAGACTCCGAATCCTTGCTGGGCCAGAGCTGCACCCCAACATTGAGCCAGGAAACAAACAGAGGCAGGAGCTGGGGGAGCAGAAAAGAGAAAAATAGAGAAGAGAGGAGAGAGAGAGAAAGGGGTTGGGGGTCCCATAATCTCCTTTGAGGGTGCACCCCTAATAACCTAAGGACCTCCCACTAGGTCTCACTTTGTAAAGGTCTTCAGCACCTACCAATAGCACCACTCTGTGGGCCAAGACATATGGACTTTGGAGGACACTCATCCAAATCACAGTACCTGGTATAGATGCCCATGCCCTATCCCTGAAGATACTGGTTGAGTATGTTCTGGGGCTGTCATCCAAGAATCCATGTGTTTTACAAGTTCCCAAATGGTTCTGATGCACATTAAAGTTTGAAAGCCATAGTTTATTCATATTACTAGTTAGCTAGACTGATGAAACTGCTCTTACCTGCTTTTTATAAGACATAGCTGGAGGATATAAAAAGGAGAAGAGATGTCCATAGTAGTTAGTGAGAACTCGCATGGAAAGGGACTTTGAGAGAAATGGTTTTGAGAATAGGGACTACTGTGCAGGTAGAGGCAGTGGAGAGGGGGATGGTGAGGGTAGTTAATTAGCTACAAGGCCCAAGAAAGGTTTTCAAGGGATGTCAACTTTTGGCTGTTTGGGCAAGAACCATTCTGACAGAAGTATATGCAAGTAGGCTCCTATTCATCCATCAAAATCCTGCTTAGGAGCCTCTATTTCCTGACAGTGACCCAGGCAGATTATTTGGACAACTTCTCATAAAGAATTCTGAGATGGTAAGGTTAAGAAGAAGCTCAGAGATGATGTACCTAAACTTCCTTTCATGGCATTATGGATGTGGACATTGACTCCAGAGACAGGAATGGATCTGGGACATAATAAAAACCAAACTTGTGCCAGAAAGAGTATCCTGCATATAATTTAAAAACAGCAGTGAGGAACCACACTCGCCTATGCATCTGTCAGCTTGCTGTGCAGTGGGGGTTATTGTGTTACTTTGATGCTGAAAGCTATGCCACCAGTATCTCAGATACCAGCAGGGCAACCCATGGTGGATAGGTTTCAACTGAGTTTCCAGACTAAGACAAACTAGAGAAAAGGACCCAGCAGCTCACTCTCAAAATAATTAGCCATTGAAAACCCTATAAATAGCAAAAGAGCATTGTCAAATATAGTGCCAGAGAGTGAGTCCCCCAGGCTGGAAGGCATTCATGAAATAACTGGAGAAGAGTTGCCTTCTCAAAGTAGAGTCAACCTTCATGAAAGAAATGGATTAAATCCCCTGTGACCTCCCTTTGAAATGTGACACAACTCAAAATGAGAAGAAATACAGTGGCTGCAACAATGGACTCAAACACAAAAAAAATGTGTACATGGGCACAGTGTTGGGTAGTATTTCATTCTGTTGTGTATAGGGTTTCTACAAATTGGATCCAACTCAAAGGCACCTAACAACAACAATAAGAACTACACTCACCTTTTCATATACATTGTCCTGTGCAATAATCAGCACAATGCCATTAGTCAGGAACTATTAATACCCCCACTTACATTTTCCCTGCACTCTGAGATCTAGAGAGGCTTTCACATCTGAGCTTATGTGTGCACTTGAATAAAGGTTGTTACAAGGGCAGTGAGCTGGATACAATAGCCAAGTAAACAATGTCAGCCCCCTGATTGGCCAGAACAGTAAATTATTCCAACAACCTAGCAACCACGTTTGAGGAGGAGGATTGGCAGCTATTTCTTTCATGACAAAGGACTGCAGAGAAAGGAGACAAAATGGCTGCCTATCTGATACAACTGGACGTGTGTAGTAGAAGAAGAAGGGGCCTGCTACACACAGATAGGAGGCTATTTGTCTGCCTGCAGGCAGGGAAAAGGCAGCTGGGCAATTGAGTCTGTGCAAGTGGGACATGGTTGAGTCACAGGGGATCTTGGGCTTGAAACATCAAGTTGTCAGGGTAGGGGCTTCTACACATCTGGGAGAGGCTGAGCTGGAGATTGTGCTCAAGTCTGTCTCAGGCAAGACTCTGGGCTTCATTTACATCAGTGGGTCTCACAGTTTAGTGTGCCTTAGATTGACGTAGGGAGCTAGTTACTAATACAGGTCCTTGGGCCCAACGCACAGAAATTCTTATCCAGAGGGGCCTGCTGGGGCCAGGGACCTGCCTTTTCAAAAAGCCTCTCCCGGAAATTCTGATTCAGCTGGCCCACTGCCCATAATTTGAGATATTCTACCTTGGACATTTGAACAGATCAACACTATTCCAAGGCTGCAAAGTAGCGGTCATTTTCTACATCCTTATAAATACAGCACATGGCTCTGTTCCTTGCACCCCAATGTCTTTAGTCATGGTCACTACTTTCGTCAGAAAGAGTACTGCACCTCAGGTGCTCAGAGCCAAACACTCTGCCCAACGGCCTTTCCCTTTTTAGTACAGAAAGGCACAAAGGGATCTTGGATGGCTCATAATTACTGATAAATCATTAGTACTTTTAAAAATTTTATAATTCACACATGGTCAATAAAAAACTCAAGAAGTTCAAAAAAGTACATTAATTGTGCAGAGTTCTTTCTCACTTCCCATCCTACAAAGGAAATCATCCTCACTTATATCCTGTGTGGCTTTCCAATTTTTTGTAATCAACCATTGACCTTTGGAAGATTTGCTTCAAATCTACCGGTTTATCCCCTACAAGTCAACAGTTAGAGTTAACATTAAGTGTACCCTACATGTATACCAGTCACTTCATACATACTCTCTCACCTAATCCTCACAACCACCCAGTGAAGTCAGGTGGCATTATTATTCTCATTTTATAGATAAGTAAACTGAAGGTGCCTGCAGCCATACTACTGTGGCATCTGATCCTGTCAGATCTTAAAAGCTAAGCAGGGTCAGGCCTGGTTAGTACTTGGATGGGAGATAGCCTGGGAACACCAGGTGCTGTAGGATTGGGAGAAGGATCTGGCAGCCCACTCATTGAAAACAATCAGCCACTGAAACCCCTATGAGTAGCAGGGAAACACTGACAATAGTGCCAAGCCTGCCATAGTGTCAGCATGTATTTCATTGTTGTACATAGGGTCACTATGAGTCACACACCAACTTGACAGCACCTAACAACAACAACAACAACAAACTGATGGTCAGAAAGAATAAGTAATTTGCCAAAAATCACATAGAGAACACTTGCTAGAGCTAGAACCTAACACTGGACCCATGACTTTGCCAGTCAACTGTACTGTTTCTTGGTAGTATAGAATAATGACAGCTTATCTATCTATATCTATATCTATAGATATAAGAAATTAATAATATATGCTAGACACTGTCCTAAGCACTTTAATTGCATTGTCTTATTGTAACTTATACAATAACTTGTTGAGTTAGGTATTATTTTTATCCTCATTTAATAGTAAGGAAGCAGAGGCACAGAGAGGTTAAGCAACTTGCCCAAGGTCACACAGGTGGTAACAAGCAGAGCTTGGGATGTAAAGCTAGGCAGTTTGGATCCATGCATACATGCTTGCCTTCAATCCCATGTGGTTTCCTTAGGCAAAAGAGTCTAAAGGCCTCAGATCTCAAAACTGCTGAATTCACATGTAACAGCTCCTGGGGCCCCCTGTTCATATCATGTCCTGTCACAAGTTTGACATCTCTGCTATGCTTTCCTGCATCCCCAGACTCTCTCATCCTGAGCCTTTGAAATCAGCTTTCCCTGCCGATTCTAGGGACAGACACTTGCTGGTCCACATGAGCAAGCCCGGAGGATCCATCTCTTATCCTGATAATTGCCCTGCAGACTGCTCTGCTCCTAGCCCTGCCAGGCTATGACCCTGTGTTTTTCAATCCTTTGACTGACTTCTTCTACAACTCTGGCCCTTTAATTTGCATCTGAGACTGTCTATTATCCCACCTTCATTTCTGTCCAGTGGAAATGAACTTAGATGGGCATTCTGCTCTTGTGGTTTAGTTTGCCTCTCAGTAGGAATGCACAACACTACTTCTAGCCCTGTAGGAGGAAACCCCGGGTCCAACTGCTTTTCCTCCTCCCAGGTGGGGCTTGTCTCTGCCTCCAATTCTCACATAGAAAGGAGTCAAGCAGGTTGTCTCCAATCCCTGCTTCTTGGGGTTGTCACTTTCTGTCTGGGGGAAGGAAAAGATAAATCATTTCTCTTGGCGGGTGCCCGTTCTGGCAGCTAAGTTAGCCACAGAGAGTCCAGGACTACTCCTCTGTGGGTGGCAATGCCTCAGGGCGCAGCTGCCAAGGGATCTCCATCTCTGCCTCTCTGCCACCCTCTGGAGGAAAGAGGAAGTCATCCCAGAAAGATGAACTCTAAAGCTGCAGCAGTCTGTGGTCCGGGTCCCAGACCTCTTGTGCCGAAGCCTGGATGGAGGGGAGTGAGACACTGTGGGGGTTCGGGGGGGCTACTCTAGTAGCTGGTCAGTTTCCTTTTAGGGTGTTTGGTGGAATTCCTCATCATCCCTAAGGGAGTAGCCAAGGTGGCAATCCCTACGGCCCCAACTGTCTCTGCTCAGACAGGCTCTTCAGACAGGGACTTCTTAACCTGGCAGCCACAAATGAGATCCATCCATAGAAGGAATCTGAGCAGATGCAGAAAACACATTTCTGTCTTTACTAATCTCTAACTTTGTTGTTGTTGTTGTTGTTGTTGTTGTTAGGTGCCGTCGAGTTGGTATCCGACCCATAGCAACCTTCATAGGATTTTCAATGGCTGACTGTTTCTGGATTGCCTTGGGAGTGGATTGCCAGGCCCTTCTCCCATTTTTGTGGTGCTGGGAATCGAACTTGGGACCTCAGAGACTGCAGCACAGCGCTCTGCCAACTGAGCTAAATCCAAGCCCCTCTCTAACTTTAGTTTTCTTTAATTCAATATAGAATTCCCTGCAATTATGAACATGAGCATCAGCCTGTGGCCATATTAGCAATACTTGTGACTTTGTCATCAGTGGAAGTCACAGATGGTTGCATATGACATTACCACAGCTGCATTATAACACCTTCAAAATACCACTTGCGCTCATTACGTCTTCAAAATTATGGTAGTAGAGACCTGCCATTAGACCTTGTTATTTAATATATGATGAAGAGCCTGAGCTCTGTGGTACAGACCTATAATCCCAGCAACTCGGGAAGCTAAGGCAGGAGGATCACAGGCCCAAAGCCACAGGCAGCCTGGGCGACTTAGTAGGATGGTGTCTCAAAAACAACAACAAAACGAAACAAAAAAAAAAAAAAGGAGGCTGGAATACAGCTCAGTGGTGGAGTGCTTGCTTAGCATGTGTGAGGCCCTGGGTTCAACCCATCACTACCACAGGAAAAAAAGTAGCACATATATTTGTTTGTTGTTAGGTGCCATCAAGTCGATGTCTGACTCATAGTGACCCTATGTATAACAGGCGAAACACTATTGTTACTGCTTCTCTGCTATTCATAGGGTTTTCAATGGCTGATTGTTTTTTGGGAGTGGGTTGCTGGGTCCTTCTCAGCACATATATTACTACATCACAAATGATTTTTAAAATTTAGACAACCAAGGACTAGGGATTTATCTCAGTGGTAGAGTGCTTGCCTAGCACTTGCCACAACAATAGAATATTTACACAACCATATTTCAGTATAGTAGCTTTCCCTTTTTATCCCTATGTAGTTTGGTTTAGGCATTTAAAAACATGATTCTCAGAAGAGATTTAGTTCACTTCATGGGTAGCCAGTGAGATCCAGGTCACATAAAAATCAAGAAGCTCATCTCTCAGGAATTCTGCCTAGTCTTACCCTAGGAGTGGGGATGGCTGTATCTGTGTATCTGTGGGAATGGGCCATGGCATGTGGAGAGGAGGAAAGGAGGGAGGAAAAAGTCCTAGTTGCTTAAACTGCAAATGGAACAAGACAAAAATTTCATTGTGAAGTTGTCACATCATGAGCCCAGGCCTCATCTTCCCACCATTACCACAAAAGGCCACTCCCCATGCATCTGCATTGCTCCCCAAATAGGAGGCAGAGAGAGCTCTGAAGCAGGTTAAAAACTCATTCCCTAGGGCCTGGCACATACCACTAGATGGAGCAATTGTATGAGCTTGTGGCCAGGAAGAGACTGTGCCAAAGAATCCCAGAACCATCATACAGTCACCATGCAGAATTTACAGGATTTGCCAAGGTCCAATTAGGACCTCCAGTGTTGGGATTCCCAGGGGCATAGAGAATACCCCAAACATGGCCAGTCCCAGGAGCTCATCTAGTCCACTTGGAATCCTATTGGTCAAGATAGCAATGGGTCACCTGTGCTATACATCCAGGTATCTCACTCTTCCCCCCTCCCATCGGGTGAGTCAAGATGGCACCCAGCGTGTGGTAGCATTTAAAGCCCCCCGGTACCCAATTGGTCATTTCTGATGCAACCCTGTTCCCCCGATTGGCTGGCTATCAGGCC
The DNA here is from genome assembly GCA_007922755.1 of Pedetes capensis. NCBI lineage: Eukaryota > Metazoa > Chordata > Mammalia > Rodentia > Pedetidae > Pedetes > Pedetes capensis. The sequence goes on from VMDO01008922.1 coordinate 45,120, forward strand.
ATATAAACTCCAGAGCTCAGAGTTCAGCAGCCATTCTGAACACCATCCAAGAAAAGCTCACTGGGTTCTTGCAGTTCCTTAAGGGCCAAGGCCCGTTTACTCATCTGCCTAGCCTAGCCTTCAGCCTTCCTCCCACCTGCCTTCATCATACTTCAATTCACCTGCCACCTCTATCTGACCCCGACCTCTACAAGGCCGGATATCCTACTGTGACCAACAGCTTCACCAGGCAAGACTCCGGGAGTCAAGCTCAGGGCCCCCGAAGTGGCAAAACCTGCAAGCCAAAAGAGCAAGGACACCAGGGAGCCTCTGCCCCAGCGGCAGAGACAGCAGCTGAGCGCTTCCCTTCTCCAACTCCCCTCTCCCCTCTCCCTAATCCTCCATTCCTTTTGCCTCCTTTGTGAATAAACCTGTCCTTCTTTCCTGTGCGTGATGCTCTGTTCTCCAGCCACAGCCTCACCACCGGGTGCAGTGTCGGGGCACCCACCTCTTGCTGCCACCCACAACTCAGAGAGAGAGACAGAGAGAGAGAGAGACAGAGACAGACAGACAGACACACACACATACACACACACACACACACACACAGAGAGAGAGAGAGAGAGAGAGAGAGAGAGAGAGAGAAACCCCAGGAAGAACCCAACAGTTCAGTCTTTCAAGTACTGAAAAGACTATGGTTCCCCTTTCATGTGTAATTCAAAATAAAGCAAAACTAAACTTAAATTAATTTTGCCTAAATTCTACTGCAATAATTTTAGATGTTCTGATTGCAAAATTCTGGGTGAGGTCTTTGAAGTGGAACTTCCCCTGTGGCCCTAATTTCTTAGAGATGTAAGTGTGCATTTAGTCAGTCTGCCTAACAAGAAGTGCAACAAGAGAGAGTCTAGCAAGAGAAGACTCCCTACAAGGAAGGGAGTAACCAAGCCAAATTCTTCTATGGACCCTGAGTAAGCCCCAAGGTCTTACCCTTACTGAGTCACAGTGAGCTAGACACTGGCAAAATCCAGGATATTTAGTAACTGTCTCTAGGATCCTGGTAGACTAGGGGGACTTAGGACCACTCTGTGGATCTTCCTTCAGCCAATTCATGTGTGTCTTGGATGTCCCAACATGTCTGTCAGCTTGTCGTGCTGTGGGCACTTGCATGTTGCTGTGATGCTGAAAGCTATGACATCAGGATTAGATATCAGCTGAGTCACGCATAGTGGACAAGCTTCAGGTGAGCTTCCAGACCAAGACAGCCTAGGGAGGACATGGCAGTTCACTCCAAAAACATCAGCCATTGAAAATTCTATGAATAGCACAGAAACACACCCTGTGGTTAAGAGAACTAATAAGCATTGAGGTGCACATAAGAGCTGACACATGACATTAAGCAAATGTTCTGGCTAGGACCCCTATAATGTTGCCCAGAAACCCCACCTCTCAGCTTCCCCCAGCTCCTTTGTCCCTGGCTTCTTCTGGGGTGACAAAACCAGTTCCTACCATCCTCTGGGCATCTGCAGCTTACACACCTCAGGGTTTTGCTAACAGTTGCCTCTACAATCATTCTTGCATGAATTTCTGCCAGGCTTTCTACCTCCCTGGCAGAGACCCTGTACTCATTGTAAAAGGAAAAATCAAGAACACTAGCTCTCCCAGTGTCAGTTTTGTGGCCCTGGGAACCCAGTTCTGGCCATTGTCAATATCTTGGATAAATCTTGATGGAATCCAGGGCAGCGTAAATAAACTTAGACTTCCAGGCCATTCTACATCCTTGATCACATCCAGGAGATTGACCAAAGACTCTGCCATTTCAGGACCATGCTTCACAAATCCTGCACGTTATCATGCTGTAAAACAACATAACATTTCAAAGAGCTGATGAACCAATCCTGGGACCCTCTGTACCAGGGCTTCCTTGTCCATACTTGTATAGTTCTTGGCTCAGGTGGCCCTGGGCCTACTACAACGGTGCCCACTGGAAAATGAGCATTTCAACCTGACAGTTGCTTGACCTCTTCCTTACCTACCCAGGGTATCTGCATGAAGTCAGAGGCTATAGAAATGCACTTGCCTGGAGAAGGGAGCCCTCTGAACCATTAAGGATTTACAGCAATCCCTGCCATCAGTTGGGCACTTGTTTAGCTTTCTACACTGTCTGCTGCACACCGCCAAGGGTGAGGAGGCAAAGGAAATGATTCCATTGGGTGAGAGAGAGCACTTGAGAAGGTGGTGAGCTTCTACTAGGCAACCCTGAAAAAGGCTGCACTTAAGAGGGCTGGATCAGAGCGGGGCAGCAGGCCTGGTGTGTAGTTCAATCCAGCCTGGCGGAGGTAAGCCAGATGGCTGTTCCTGGTCTCTGTGAGCTACATCATCCATTAATAGTGGTCACCCAGCTGAGTATGGCAGTGCATGCCTGTAACACCAGCACTCTGGAGGCTGAGATACAAGGATTAATGCAAGTTCCAGGCCAGCCTGGGCTACACAGTAAGACCTTGCCTCAACAATCCACATCCCCCACCCCCCTACTAAAAAAGAGTGGTCATCCCAGGCTCACACTTTTGTTTTGTTTTTGCAATATTTGGGGGCTGAACCCAGGGCCTCGCACATGCTTGGCCAACTATTGTACCACTGAGTTGCACAACGGCCCATTTTAAATTTTTTTGTTTTGTGACACAGTCTCCCTAAATTATGCAGGCTGCCTCTGGCCTCGAACTGAAGATCCTCCTGCCTCTGCCTCCCAAGTTGCTGTGATTCCAGGCCCTCACTTTGTATGGTGTGGTATAATCTACAGCCTTACAGCTTGTGTTTAACTCCACCTGACACATTTAAGAAATACTTAAATACTTTTCAAGCTTACTACGTACCAGACACTCTTCTAAGCCCTTTATATTGATTATTTAATTTTACAACTCTCTGACATAAGGACAAATTTTAATTCCATTTAGAGATGAGGAGACTGAAGCACAGAGAGAACTTTCCCAAATCCTAACAGCTGGTAAATAGGAGACTTAGAATTCAGACCCAAGAAAGCTGGCTCTACAGTCCCTGGGCTTACTCACTGTGCTGGAGCCTGCTTTACCACATGCTGCTTCTGAAAAGCCCCGTTGAGGTTCTGGCCTTCAGGTCTGCCATGGATTTCATTTGCTCCTACCTATTGTGGATAAACCTGCAGCCATACCACTATGGCATCCGATCCCGTGGGAAGCTAAGCAGCATTGGGCCTGCTTAGTACTTGGATGGGAGACCACCTGGGAACACCAGGTGCTGTGGGCTTGGGGGTCAGACTCGGCAACCCACTCCCAAACATCAATCCGCCATTGAAAACCCTATGAACAGCAGAGAAGCACTGACAATAGTGTTTTGCCTGTTGTATGCAGGGTCACTATGAGTTGGACACCAACTCGATGGCACGTAACGACAACAACAATTGTGGATAAGCATCCTGCCCATTGGCACCCAGGCCCTGTTCCTGGAGAACTAGTCCCCCACACACACAGCTGCAGGAGAGCTCCATTAACAGGACCCAAACCCAGCACAGGTGGCAAGTGGCTGAGCCAGAAGCACAGGCAGTGGGAATGGGGGAGAGGAAGCAGATACAGGAAAAATGGTGGAGGAAGCATTGGTGGGGTTGTGAGGCATGAGGAACAAGAGGGCGATGAGCATCTTCAGGTTTCTGGCTTGGGTGACTGAGCAGGCAGAAGATGATTGTACCCACTGAGTTGCTGCACAGAAGGAAGAGTGGGGAGCATGGTAATAGTTACCGAGACTTATATGGCGAGTGTGCAGTGTGCCAGCACTTTCCGTATAGTCTCTAGCATCATTGGTGTAACAACCATGTGAGAAAGGAGGTGGGCATAGTCAGTGTTCCCTGTTTACAGATGAGAGAACACAAGATTCGGAGACCCAAGAACCCATAGTCAGGAGCTGGGGTGAGTTTTGAAGCCAGGTCTGTGTGACTCAGATGCAGCACTTATAACCAGCTGATGGCAGATGCTGCCTGTATTCAGACCTCCTTTCCTTCCTCTGCATGCTATGTCAGTAACTCGTGGTTGTCTGTTTCCATGGTTCCCGTTTTCTGCCTCTCCAGAGCCTTCATCATGGTGTGGGCAATGAGTCCTAGCCTTTCTCCAATCTGCAGTATTTGAATATTGCCTTTCCGCCACCCTCCTTGCCCTCTTCCCCTAGAAACCCATTTCCATGCATGCCTCCCCAGACACAAAATGCAGTGAAGGCCCTTCTCCATATACCCCCCTAATTGCTCAGTCTCCATCCTTTTGTTCTTTGCTTCAGGGCCTGGCCTAAAATGAACACCAGGGCTTTAACTCCATTTCCCCCTTGAGACTTTGCTTCTCTATCCATCCAGTTTAGTAGTTCTATGTGTATGCAGCCTACAGCCAACTACCACTGTGGCATCCCATCCCATCAGATCTCAGACGCTAAGCAGGGCTGGGCCTGGTTAGTACTTGGATGGGAGACTGCCTGGAACACCAGGTGCTGTAGGATAGGAGAAGGACCTGGCAACCCACTCCCAAAAACCAATCCACCATTGAAAACCCTATGAACATCAGAGAAGCACCGACAATAGTGTTTCGACTGTTGTACAGAGGGTCACTATGAGTTGGACTCCAACTTGATGGCACCTAACAACAACAACAACATTTGTGTGTGAGTGTGTATAAGGCAGGGATTGCTTCCACAAGGTGGAGGCAGCACTTAGTAGACAAGAGTCCTGGATGTTGGATGTCCCCAATATTCTGGAGGGTCCCAAACAGTTTCAAATAGTACCCAACTTTTGATACCACCCCTACCCAGTTATTCATGCAGTAAAAAAAAAAACCCTGTTAATAATTACCCGTGCCTAGAACATAACTCTGCTTTACACATAAACACTAAGTATTTTTGTACTGTTTTAGTATGTGCTGACATTTCCAGGAATACAACTACTATGTAAATTGAAGGAAATTTGGGCTTTGTTGTGTTCAGAACTCTCCCAAGAGTTGTTTAACATTTTTGAAGATCACATTGCCAACAATAACACTGTGCATGGTAATTGAGTCAGTGATACAATGGCCCTGTCTGTGTCTGTATTTGCAGTGCTTATGTTCATGGTGTCTCTCTATGCAGGTGGAGTTTCTTTTTCCTTAGGTCTTTGGAAATTCACAGTCTATTAAAAATAATTTTCTTTTCCTTTATATTACAGTTATCCCCCTCCTCATATATATTTGTATATATGTGATATATAGACACACAAATACAAATATATGTGTATATATGTACAAATAGAAAAAATCATGTGTTTAGTAGATACGTTGTCATTGAGTTTTGATGTTTTATTTCAGAACAGTATAGAGGTTGCAGCAAATTATTTGTTTAAAATGCAAACATTTATTAAAGTACTCTATTCTGTTTGGAGTGCTTTATATGTGTATTTCACTCAAGCCCCACAAAACTCGAATGAAATAGGTGTTATTTTCACTCTTATTTTACAGATTAAGAGACACAGAAAAGTTAAGTAACTTGCCCAAGACCACACAATTAGTGAGTGATAGAACAGTGATTGGAACTGAAATCTGTTTGATTCTAAATGCAGTATACATTCAAAGGTTAGTAACGTGGAAGGTTATCTATAATATTTCTCATTGGTGTTAGAACAGTCCCACAATGATTTTGGAGCACTCTTACTAAGGAAAGAATTATCTAAAATTTTTTGGGGCTGCCTAGGAAAAGTATAGATAATCCTAGGATAACTGAAAACACTCATACGATTAGGTAAGTTTGTTTAACACACACACAATCATTCAATGACTTGAGTCAAAATTGGTTTTGTTGTTAGGTGCCGTAGAGTTAGGTCTGACTCATAAGGCTTTCAATGGTTGATTGTTTTGGGATTGTTTTCAGGAGTGGACTGCCACATCCTTCTCTCATGAGTCAAAATTAGTGATGTCTTATTCCTTAATTGATTCTTATGTCCAACTAGATTGTATAATGCCTGAAAGCAGATATATGCCAACCATACTTTCCATTTGAAAAAATAAGATAGATAGCCTGACATTGAATATGACAATGGGACCAAATAGGCTCCATCTGGACTATTCTGGAAAATCTTCCCATCAGCAACTAGCCACATCAATAGACTTGATGACTAACAAATGAGACACCCAAACCTTTGCTACTCTCATTTAACAAGATCTATCAGGTGGAAATGCGCATTACACATCTGCCTTATTTAGAGAAATTGGTCCTTTGTCTTTCCCTGTGTAAAGGCAACCTCAATGATCCTCTCCATGTCTCTGTGGAGAACTGACTTCGTTCTCAAGAATCTCTGAATTTTATCACTAGATGGCAGTGTTCTCCAAGCTTCTAATAGCATGAATGGCCAAGGTGAGTTTTTAAAAATGTATATAAATATAAATATATAAATATAAGCATAAACATAAACATAAACATTATGTTATATAAATATTATATATATATATATATTCCCCTTTTTTATGAGTCACAGGTCAAACTAACCCTCTTTCTTGCCAGCAAAAAATGTCCAGATGTTTTCCATGCTGCAATTTCAGCAAAGGTAACGTTGGCCACATGTTAGCATTTTGACAATAACCTTGAACCCATTTGAGTACAGCTGAGTCTCCTCAGTTTAGTTCAAATAGTCTTTGAGCCCATACCATGTTGCAAACACTGAGTTAGGTGCAGCAGAGACAGAGATGAAGCTGACTAGGCTTGACTCTTAGGAAAGGCACAGGGTAGTTGGGGACACCTACACATAAACAAAAAGTTATAAGACATAACATAGCACTCTGATAGGATAAGCACAGGGTAGGGCACCCACCTCCATCCAGGGACTTAGTGAAATCCTTCTGGAGCCTGGGGCACCAAAAGATAAATCTTAAAGAACAGGCAAACATTAGCTAGGGAGGGAAGTGGAAAAGCGTATTTTAGGTAGAGGAAACAGACTAAGCAGAAAGGCACGTGCTGGGGGAATGAGGTAGCAGGTGTTAGGCGCAATAAGAAAGCATGATATGCAGTTCAAGGTTAGGTAGAGGTTAAAGAATGCAATAATAATGTTACAACCAGGAACAAATACATGAATCCACTTATTCTTCCCAACTACTTCCTGAGATGAGAGCATAATCACCTTATCTTGAGAAAGAATGATCCCTTCATTTCTCACACCTATGTAGTGTATGTCAAAATAACATTGTCAATCATTTACTGGGCCTCTACTAAGCACTGAGCACTACATGAAGAGCTTCTTCTTGTATTACTGTTTTTAATATCAACAATGACTCTGCAGACATCAAGTTCATTTTCCAGATGAGGAAACCTAGGTTCAGCGAGGTTAAGTGGTTTGCAGAATCACTCAGCTAACAGTGATGGAGTTGGGATTTGAATGAATGCATGTATGAAACACAGAGGAAGTATAGCAAAGACAGGGAATCACTGATAACACTAATGGGCAGAGGGCTGGGAGTGACATGGAAGATTTTCTGGCAGAGCCAATGCCTTAGCTGGGTTTAGTAAAATCAATAATAATAATAATAATAATAATAATAATAGCAAAAATACTCAATGTTTTAAGATATATACTATATGTTAGACTCTGGGCTGAATGGTTTATAAGTATTACCTCATCTAATTCTTACAATAATTCTTTGAGGAAGGAATAATTATTATTCCCATTTTGAACATGAAAACACTGAGGCAAAGAGAAGTTATCCAATTTACCCAAGATCACAGCGATAGTAAATGCAGAGCCTGGATTTGAAACAGGGAGGAATGAAGGCATTTGGGGGCAGAAGGAGTAGCAGGGCACAGGGCATGAACTGCCATAGAAGGTCGGGAACTCAGAGCAACTAGGAATTGTTGGGCTATAAGTTGGGGTAGCTGAGAGGCCAGGACCATGTGGCTGGAGAAATGCACAGAAGCCACATTGTGAAGGGCCTAGGGCGCCCTGCTGTCAGTTTGGAGGTAGGGAGCACAGGAGAGTTTTAATCTGGGACAGGCCTGATCCTCTCATGCAACCACTGGCTTCCCTTCCCCAGTGACATCAGGGGATAACTCATTCTGCAGCACAGAAATCCCCAAACCACTCCTACTTGATCTAAAAGTGCATAATTGTGCTGCTCCCTGCTCACTTCCAGATGCTCTCAGGCAGTGGTTCTCACAATGAGGTCCCCAGTCTAGCAGTATCAGTGTCAGCTGGACACACGATGCCTCTGGCCCTAGTCAGATCCTACTGTATCTGAAATCCTGGAGGTAAGGCCCGGCTATTTGTGCTTTAACAAGCCTCCAGGTGATTCTGAGACAGGCTGATCCCTGAAAGCATGTGATTTACACAGTTGTCCCAATATTGTGTGTGTATATGATTGACTTCATCTGTGATTATTTCATCTCCCAACTCCTTGAAGCAGGGAACTATGTCTTTTCTTTGGTCACCCTGCCAGCCATCACTACTTTCTACCCTCTGGCATGGAACACTATGAATATCCCTGCTGTGCTACTGACTAGCTGTATATATAAGTCCTTTATGTTTCCTCTCCTCAGTCTAATCATCTGTAAAATGGGAATAATAATAATAATAATAATAATAATGATATCTACCTTATTCAGTTGCCGTGAGCATCAAGAGTTAAAACAAGTTTGCAGAGTTCTGCTTGACTCATATCCAGTGTTCACTTTTATATAATAGTTGTTTGTAGTTGTTGTTGTTAGGTGCCCTCAAGTCGGTATCTGACTCATAGCAACCCCCATAGGGTTTTCAATGGCTGACTGTTTCAGGATTGCCTCTGGAGTGGATTGCCAGGTCCTTCTCCCATTTTTGCGGTGCTGGGAATTGAACTTGGGACCTCAGAGACTGCAGCGCAGCGCTCTCCCAACTGAGCTAAATCCCAGCACCTATTTGTAGTTAGCGTTCAGTAATACTTTTGAATTAATTGAAAACTGAGAGCTGATGTAGATGAAGAAGGAAGACAATTAGAAAAGATAGAATGGGATAGTAGGCCAGAAAAAAAAACAAGAAATGAAAACTTATTTTGAGTAAATTTCACCAGGCTTTCAGGGCTCTCATAGCAATCCAGGGGCTTGACTTTCTAGGGAGTCAGAGAAGGAGAAGGAGGAAGGGCAAAGGAGGCAGAAATAGGTCTGATCCTTTCCATATGAAATGTCCAGAATAGACAAATCCATAAAAACAGAACGTAGATGAGTGGTTGCCAAGGAGTGGGTGATGGGTAAGAATGGAGTGTGACTGCTAACAGGTATGGGGATTTCTTTGGGTGATGACGAAAATGCTCTTAATTATGTAGTGACAATGGTTACACAACTCTGAATACACTCAAAACCACTGCACTGTATACGTTAAAATGGTAATTTTTATAGTATATGAATTATAGCTAAAAAAATTTAAAAAGCCAAATAGGACTGGTCAGTCTGGAAAGAGAGGAAAAGATCTTTGTTCTTTTCTGCTATTAGGCCAAGGAAAGTAGGCACAAAGCAGGGAAAGAAAGAATCTTATGGTCAGATAGTGTTCTATTTTATTTGCTTGCCACATAGAGGCACCCAACTCATTTCCTGCCATTATTTCTAAAGACATAAAGCCTGACATTTTCATTAAGACCCACCATATCAAGGGAATAAAATGAAATTCCAAGAGAGAGACACAACCTGATTGTAATAAAAATGCAACCCAAGACTGGCACATAGTGGGAAATCTCACAAATGTGTATCACATGCTTGAGGTTAACATGGGTGAAAATATCAACATTTTTCCCCTAAGTCCCAGGGCAACATAACCTAGCCAAGTAGTCCTGGAAGACATAATTATATCCCCTAAGGGCCCAAACCACTTAATTTTCCCTCCAAGCTTTTAGGGTGTCCAAGAAAAATCATTCAACCATTATTTCAGAGTGATAAAAGCACACTTATGCTTCTATAATACAGGATGGATGAATCAGGACTTGGTGACTTCTGAGGTTTAAATATATGCTTAACAGTGTTAATTAGGTGGAGGAGGCCACTTTATTTTATTAAAGATAGTCTAAACATGTCTACTTTATAGAACTCCTGTGTGACAAGATTGCTTCCTGCCAAGTTCTACCAGAAAAAATACGAGACAAGCAAAATAAATAAGCACAAAGCAATGAATGCTGGCTAAATAATTTCAGGGAAGGCAAAATGGAGGACATTCTGTCTAGTAGAGTGAAAGATACCACATACCACAGACCTAATTTAATTAGGTGTTGAATCTTAAACCGAATTAATGCTATGAATCTGCATGGTACAATGGTTGAACATGTAGATTTGGGAATTAGGCTTCCTGGATTCAAATAGTGACTCTATTCTCTGTTCTCCTAACTTCTCTAAGATTTTTATCAATTTCTTTCATAGCACTTTTCACAATCTTTATTATTATGACCTGACTTCTACTAGATTATAAATTTTATGAATTAGGCAAAGGGTCATATAGTATGTACTAAATAAATATTTGTGGACTTCAATAGACTCCTTAGCTTTCTATCTTTATACAACTTGCCTGTCTCAGGTTGTTCCATCTTTTAATTGGTGAATATTTTAAAATCCACTTAGCGGTGTTCTTGGGAGGAATCTACATAAAATTACAGTGCCTAGCAAGTATTCAAAAATGCTAAATAATGTTATTGCACAAGAGAATTTCTGGATAAGCAATATGCTGGCACAGGTTATTCAATAGGCTAGAGTTTTTTCTTTAAAAGTGAGATTTTATTTGCTTAAAAATGATCTGAAGCAAATTTAGCAAAAGTGTTGATGCAGAATTCTGGATTGTGAATACATTGGTGATTTTTGCATTATTCTCTGTGGTTTTACATGTTGATAGTTTTAAAACATGACCCAAAGTCCTTGACACTTTCCTATAGATAGGTAGGGTCACTGTCCCCTCCTGTTCAGTTTTGGAAGGCAAGCTTGTAATCCATGGGATGTTTGTGGGAGTGACTCTGTGTAAGTCCTGGGGGCAGGTCAGAAAAAGCAAGTACTGTTTCCTCATTGATTGCTGTAACACTTATGCTTGGAGCTCTGAGCTATCATATAGGAAGTTTGACCACTCAGAAGCTACTAGACAGCTGGGGAGTAGAGATGTGTGAAAAGGCTACTTGGAGGCACTTGGTTTGGCATTTTTAGTGTTTGCATCCTCTCGGCTTTGGCACCAGGCATGTGAGCAAACAAGCCTTCAGGTGATTCCAGCCCCTGCCTATCAGTCATCTCTAGCCTTCAAGTGATTCTAGCAGAGCCACAAGACATCATGTCCCTTCTAAATTTCTGACCTGGGGAATCTATGAGCTTAACGAAATCATACCAGTTCTAAGCTGCACATTTCAGTGGGTATTTATATTAGTATGTTCGAAATATTTCACACTTTCAAAAGAAAGGTCATTCAAAGCCTCCTTGCCCTGCTACCCACTTCCAATTCAGGTAGAGGTCATTTGGACAAGAGTTAGGATATGCCTCAAGAGGGAGTAGCCACATCATGACATCATTTGAAACAAGTGCTGAATCTCTAAAACACATCACTCCCTTCTAAGGTCTATAGTCATCCCAATCAAGATTTGCTTGAAGCATTTTATCTCTGAAATTCCACTAACAAAAAAAGAAGTAATCCCTGGAAGTCTTTAAAAGCGAGGGACAAGGAAGGAAGTCATTTGACCGGGACATCTTGTTCATAAAACACTTTAACATTCTCCTTTTGAAGTTATCAGCAAATGAGTTTCTAAATATACAATGTAAAATGATAAAAGAAAAAAAGAACTGATTCGTAATGCTTTAAACTTTGTTCTAATCAGCAGGCCCATTACCTGTCCTGCACTGCAAGCTATTTTTTTATAAGCCTGGCAATTATCTTGTGACTAATAATTATATTGTAGAACTTTGCCATCTGTAGCAGAACATTTAAATTTGAATCAGGCTATAGACCATAAGCGATTCATGGTCACCAGCCAAACCCGTAATTGGCAAAATAGTCTCTGTTATATCAAAAATCCTGTGACATTATTTAGCTGCAATGATTCAGAACATTTGCATCAGTCAAAAATACATTAACTATTAACTCTTTGTGGGAAAATAGAAGCAAATTAATTCATTGTCTTTTTTAAAGTTAGAAGTTTAACCTATTCCCATGAAAACACTGAAAATAATGCACAATTTGAGTAACCTGCCTGGTATTTAAAATAAATTTGTGTGTATGTGTGTGTGTGTATACATATATGTATGTATATATATATATATATATTGCACTAGGATTTAGCTCAGCTAGTAGAGTGCTGCTCTGCAGTCTCTGAGGTCCCGAGGTTGATTCCCAGCACCGCAAAAACAGGAAAAGGACATGGCATTCCACTTCGAAGGCAATCCCAAACAATCAGCCATTGAAAACCCTATATAAGGGTTGCTATGAGTTGGACACAACTTGATGGCATTGAACAACAACAACAACATATATGTCATAATATATGTAATTTGTAATATGTGAAATATATGTATCTTAGTGCTCAGAAATGGCCCCTGTATGTCTGGCTCTCTGAGATGCCCAAGGTGACACTAAAAGCTATCATTTTGAAAAGGTTCAGGGGATAAAGTGTACTGATAGAGTTTTATGTGGAAAGTGTCTTTGAAATCCTTTCCAACCTTGAGATTCAGTCAATGTTTGACCAAAAAAAAATAAAAAGAAAAAGCCTGTGGGGAAGAAATGTGGGCCTAAGAATGGGAAGAAACAGAGGTTAAGGAATCTCTTAGGCCCAAGTTTTGCCTGGAACTTCCTGAGGAAGGGGATGCAGGAGGCTGGGACAGGCTGGAACAGCCTTTTCTGAATGTGTATATCCTGATGTAAAATGGAACTCCTCACTGTGAATCCAAATAGGGTAGCTGCACACATGGTTACCATGGCTACTGTTTTATTGCGCAAGCTCCTGTCTGATGCCAGGAAAGGGTGTGTGCCTCCAAAGCTCCCTTATCTGCTAGTCAGCACAGACCAGCAGAGGGCTCTACATGGCCGCCAGTGACCCCAAAGACTGCCCGGCAGGGCCTCGCCAGGTGCTGGCTACTGTTGCTTCTGCTGCTGCTGCCCCCTTGTGTCCAGTAAAGAAGAGGAGGAGGAGCAGTTGCTTACTCTGAGAACAGCTCCAATATTCAATGGCACTGAGCTCTCCTAAGACATTAAGTGGCTGGGTGATGTCCTGCCCTGCCTCAACCTGGCCACCCCTGGTCCCCCACAGATTATCGAGTAGGGGAGAAACTCTTGTATGTGCTCTCCTTTCATTCTTATCTGTGTTCTTCCAGTCACTTCTCTCTTCTTCCCCACATCTGTTTTCCTTCTTCCCACCTTTCTTCTTTCTTCAGCTCTCTTGTCTTCTTTTCCCTCTGGCCTATTGCTTCCTCTTTACCTCTTGGCCTTTCCACAACCCCCTCCTCATTTCCCTCTTTTATTACCCTTTAATTAATCATTTGCTCTTTTTTCATTTTAAAAAAAATCTTTTTCCTACTTTATCTTTTTATCTCTTTCTTGTCTCTGGTTATTTATTTCTCTTTTCTTGTCTTTTGGTCTCCTAAACTCAGCTTATCCACCATTTTTTACCCAGAGATTGCAAACTGGCTCCTTGCAAGCCAAGTTGGGCTGATAGTTGGGTTTCGTTTGGCCCACAGGGTGCTTTTTTCTTAATAAATTGTTTATTAACATTAAACAATCAGGAGATTTGCTTCATAAGAAGTTGGGATTTCAAACTTAACTTGAAAAAGAGTATCTAGTAACTCTGGCCCATATTCCCACATGGAAGGAATCACCAGCAGCTCATCTGGGCTGTCCCTTCGACAAGCCCAACACTCGGCAGTGTGCCTCATGCCCAATGAGTTGGCTTCTCTAATGATGGCTGTTACCTGCGTGGGCCCCATATACTTCAAATAAGGCTTCAGATCCCTTTTCCAATCTCTTCTCCTCCTTATTCTCATGGCTTCTGTTGTTGTTGTTGTTAGGTGCTGTCGAGTCGGTATCGGACTCATAGAGACCCTCAGAGGGTTTTCAATGGCTGCCTGTTTCGGGATTGCCTTGGGAGTGGATTGCCAGGTCCTTCTCCCATTTCTTGCGGTGCTGGGAATTGAACTGGGGACCTCAGAGACTGCAGCACAGCGCTCTACCAACTGAGCTAAATGGCTTCTGTTAAGAGGCAGTAAACCCACTGCTTGAGCTCCCAGCCTCTGAAGTCATTGGAAACTGGGGTCAAATTTCAATTTTCAATCTCTCAAGTTGTCTGAAACTCCATTGCTTCATCTATAAATTAAGAGCTTATTAACACCTATCTCATGCAATTATTGGGGGAAATCAAATCAGAAAATGTTTGTAATATACTTAGCACAGTGTCTGGTACCTAGTAGTCCCTGAATTAATGATACTTATATTTCTGACCTTCTTTACATCTGCACTGCTTTTCAACCTCTCCTTTCCTTGTCTTCTACCATCCTTTCTTTTTCTGTCTTGCTTTTCTGTGTGCACATGTGCATGTTCATCTGGGTTCTATTATTCTCCTTGGTTTTTGCTCTTAATGCCTTTCTTTCTTTCTACCCTTTTTCTTTTCTCTTATTTTCTTTTTGCAATATGGGGGCCTCATGCATGCTTTCCAAGTATTCTACCACAGAGGTGCACCTCTAGTCCACTTTTTACTATTTATTTTGAGACAGGGTCTTGCTAAGTTACACAGTTTGCCTCTAGCCTCTAACTCATGATTCTCCTGCCTCTGCCTTTCGAGATGTTGGGATTACAGGGGTGAACCACCATGCCTAGCTGTCTGCTCTTATTTCTTTTTCTTCCCTTTCTCCAGTCTTCAGAGCTTATTCAAATATTTACTCTTCCTCTAGCCCTTCTTCTTCCCCTACCTTCTCCCTAGTTCCCTGCCCTGCTCCTTTCTTCCTCATATACATAAGATTCACTTCCACATAGGTTTATAAATCTGGAGTTCTAGGATTACAAGATATGAGTACATGTAAGATTAAGGTATTTTTAATTACCAGATCATAAAATAGGTTCACAATGGGTAAGAGAAAGTAAAAGCTGTAAATCTAAACATTAGCTCCATTGAGATGAGAGAAGAACGCTTCACCCCCACTTCTAGACTTCTCAGACTTTAGTATCACAAGCTTATGACTTTATGCTAAGCTCTTCTAAGACAATCATATCCCTAGAAACTCTTTAATTATGAAAGCCTACCGAAATAGCTTTTTATCATAAAACATAGAAGACACATAAAAAGTGTTATGATTTTAAGTTGAAATGTCCCCTAAAGGTCATATGTTGAAATGCTTGGTTCCCAGGTGGCGGCGCTGTTCTGAGAGGTTACAAAAATTTTGGAGATGGGACCCAGCTCTGTGGACGTGGTCATTGGGGGTGAGACTTTGGAGGTTTTGACCCAGGACTCATGGGTCAGGTCACTCTTTGTCTCCTGATCTGCCATGGAGTGAGATGATTTGCCATGACCACTGATACCTGCCACTGCTACACCTGTCTCACCATCATTATGAACCATGGTCCTCTAACCATGAGAACCCAATAAATCTTTTCTCCCATAAGCTTGTTTCAGTTGGTTTCTCTACCACTGCAACACATCAGCTGACTAAAACAAAAGGCATGTATGCTTTCTTGTTTAACCACTGCTTAGCCTAAGAAAATTGAATATTAGCAATGCAGTTGGAGTCTCCTATGTGCCTCTCTCCCATCACACCTCCTACTTCTGCTTCAGAGGTTACCTCCCTCTTAAATTAGCTGATTATCACTTCATGGGGTTCTTTTTTCTTTCACTATGCATGTATATAGCAACAGGAGTCCATTCAAATTCTTTTTCAACTCCTTAGCCCAGACTCACATAATTTTGGCAGAAGAGACAGAAAAAGGAGGTATTGATGATTTTTTGATGCAGAGAACTTTCAGCTTCATTTACAGTCTAGATGCTGTGGGCTACCAACAGTTAGCAGCGGGTGTGGTAGTTAAGAACATGAACTGACTGGGGCTGAATCCTGATGCTGCGATCCATGCCTGTGTAACCTTGAAAAATCTTTAGAATACTGCCTGGCACAAAGTAAGTACTCCATAAATGAAAGTTTTTTTCTGAGACAGGGTCTTGCTATGTGGCCCACAGTGTCCTTAAACCATAATCTTCCTGTCTTATCTTCCCAAGTACTGGGATTACAGGCATGTGTCACTACATCTGGAAAATGGAAGCTTTTGATTAGTAACACCAACTTGACAGATAATGGAGATGGAAGCCTTTTAACTTTGACCTCAGCAAAGAGAGGCTTCAGCTAGATAACATGTGACCTCTGTAACTCCAAATGGCAAGAGAAATTTCATGGATCTGAGTGAAACTGACCCAAAATAGAAGTTGTTGGTGCCTTAGGAGGTGTTTGGAACTTGGAACAGAAATTTCACAGACCCCTT
Source organism: Pedetes capensis (assembly GCA_007922755.1). Lineage (NCBI taxonomy): Eukaryota > Metazoa > Chordata > Mammalia > Rodentia > Pedetidae > Pedetes > Pedetes capensis. The sequence goes on from VMDO01008922.1 coordinate 61,552, forward strand.
CAAATTTCCTTCCAAAAGCACATTCCTGATAAAGGCTGGGAAACGACTATAAAATGATGCTTTGATATTATCTAGGCAATGCTAGCACACACATACACACGTACTAACACAGTGGGAAAAAGTCCACAAAGTTTGTTACTGTTGACTTTAAGATTTGATCCCAGGATGCTATATACGCAATGGTGCCACTGATGTGTGTGGGAAAGTTGATGTGGGAAAGCAGTTCCGACTGGAAGAAGACTATGCTTAGCTACATTAGGTGACAGTGTTGTTGTGGTTGTTGTTATTGCTGTTGTTGCTGTTGTTGTTAGGTACTGTAGAGTCCAACTCAAACTAATCCTATGTACAATAGAATGAAACACTACCTGACACTGTGCCTGCCTAGCACTATTGTCAGTGCTTCTCTGATATTCATAGGGTTTTCAATGGCTGATTTTTTTGGGAGTGGGCTGTTATATCCTTCTCCCTAGCCTGCAGCACCTTGTGTTCCCAGGTAGTCTCCCATCCAAGGATTAACCATGCTGACCTTGCTTAGTTTCTGAGATTACACGAGATTGGATGCCAGGGTGGATAGCTGCAGATGACAATGTTGTTGTTGTTGTTGTTGTTAGGTGCCGTCGAGTCGGTGTCTGACTCATAGCAACCCCTCATAGGGTTTTCAATGGCTGAGTGCTTCGGGATTGCCTTGGGAGTGGATTGCCAGGTCCTTCTCCCATTTATGCGGTGCTGGGAATTGAACTTGGGACCTCAGAGACTGCAGCGCAGTGCTCTACCCGCTGAGCTAAATCCCAGCCCGACAATGATGTTAGGCTATATAAATGGAAATGCTCTCTAAGAAGCCCGATAAAGTAGGAAGGCAATTGCTCCATTACTAATTGAGCAAATAAATAAAAAGCACTGGTTCTTCAGTTTTATGTCATTTTTTTGGTGTTACTTAGGGGTTGAACCTAGGGCCTTGCAAATACTTTGCAAGTGATCTACCACTGGCTTGCACCCTCACCCCACTTTTAAAATTAATTAATTAATTAATTAATTTATTTATTTATTTATTTATTTATTTAGAGTCAGGATCTTTCTGTTGAGCAGGCTACCTCTGGCCTAGAATTCGTGATCCTCCTGCCTCCACATCCTGAGTTGCTGGGATTACAGGTATGTGCCACCATGCCCAGCCTCAATTAGTCTTCATAGGGCACACTTGGAAAATTTCTGATCCATGCTGTGAAGAACAGAATTTCATGCATGGAAGATGGTACAGTCACATGATGATGCAAAGGAAAGAAGGTCAAAAAGCAATTTGGCTTGCCCTTTACAAATGTTTGCTGAGGAGCATTCCTCCCCAACCAGGACTTTGATTGATAAGTAAGCCCAGTCCCTTCCTTCCATTCCAATTCTGTCCTCTCTGCCCTGGCAGGAATTAAATAGCATATTTCCTTGAGCTGTTATTATCTTTAGTTGGTGGTTGGCATCTGGCTTGAGGGATATAAAGGAAGAATGAGTACTGAGGCACAGAAAGGTTTAGTGTATTGGGAGAGGGCAACTGAGATGGACATAGATGTGGGGGCTCTGAGTTTTGCATCAAGGTTTCACAGCACAATTTGAGTTGAATTTGCTACCTTGAGGGACATCAGTCTAGGACATAGGGCAAGAGATTGGTGCTATAGATAAACGGTTCAAAGTTATTAATATAAGACGAAATGCTATACCTGTATGACATGAAATGAAATGATTTGGTGACTATTTTGCTTATTTGTCAGCATACACAAGTAATCTGGATAATTCAAGCTATTCACCAATGATTTTATAAACTGCATAATTACCAACTCCCCATCTTCCCTTAGGCTATTATAAACACATTTCCGGTTACCACTTGAGAACCTTGCCTTGGGAACGCTAAAGTGAGAAGTGAAGAGATCCAGATAAAGTAAGCTGTGTTTGAAGAGCCATAGAACTGAGGATTTCTGTGAGATTGTAAAATCAAAGAAATGCTTGGCCCAGAGAGGCATGGAATGAGGGAGGACAGCCTGAAGCTGTTTAAATTTCTAGATAGACCAATAAAAACCAACTGGCTCCTCCTCTTCTCTATAACCCACAAACAAGGGTTCATTTAATGAAACCAATGGCATATAAACATGAAACAAATGAATTATGTTTGCCCCCTATATGTTGCCCCTCTGTGGAAGTCACTACTGTAGAAAACCGTAAATGGAAATTTCTGATCCATGCTTTAAAAATGGATGGGTTAAATTCAGTTTTAATAATATTTGCATGTTTGACCTAAGTAAAAGAGAATTCATCTTCATGTTTCAAGTTCCAAGCCCACAACTTGGTAGAGTTGGGGAAGATGGAACTATAGGAAAGAACCTTGGCTCCTGAGAAAAGCAATATACAGTGAATATGCACCAAGAGTTTTCTTTAGCTGACTTGGGTCAGTGTGCAGGAGTCTGGATCCATTTGCTCTTACTTCCCTTGGAGCATTTTAGCTCTACTGAGTACATGATTCACAGTTCTATAAAATTTAAACTTGGGAAAATCTTTAAAATGGACTTGGTTCAACCCAATTATTTTTTAGATGGTAATCAGAGACAGGAGATGACTTGCTTAAAGTTCCACACCTAGTTATGTGGACAGTTAAAGGTACAAATTTACTGATGCTCCTGCATGTACAATGAAGTGAGGTCCTGATCAACTTATCATAAGTTAAACAATACATAAGGCAAAAATGCATCAAATCCACCTAACCTACTGAACATCATAGCTTAGCAAGATAGCACACTATACAGTTCCAGTTGTTTTCCCCCTGTAATCATGTGGCTGACTGGGATCTGTGGCTCACTTCATCATGATAGAGTATTATTCCATATATTGTTAGCTTGGGAAAAAATCAAAATTCACAATTTGAAGCATGCTTTCTACTGAATGCATATTTCTTTCACACCATCATAGAGCTGAAAAATCATTACTCAAACCATAAGTCAGAGACAGTCTGTAGTCAAACTAGTTATTTGATGTGGTACAGAGAAAATGTTCAGATCTAGTCTGAATTGACTAGATCAGTGGTTCTCAACACTGGCTGCAGAAGTGGTATTCAAAATATTTAATAACGGGTACAGTACGGGGCACTGATTAATTAGAATGGAATCTGGCTAACTGCTGAAGCAGCATCCTGGAGGACTCCTGCTAGGCCAGGCATTAACCATTTAGTGATTGCTTGTGGGCAAGTCTGGGGATTCTAGGCCAGAGACAAGGTGTCCAGGGTACTAGCGTCTCAGAGTATTTATCAACTTCTTCTAACTATCTCTCAATACCTTCACATGTAGTATGGTTATCCCATCATATCCTGACTGAACTATCTACCTTGTTTGGCTTATATACTAGAATCGTTTGTAGGGTCTTTAAAAATACCAATGCTTGGGTAATTTTAATGAATACTCAGGAATGAGAACCAATGGATTAGATGTTTTGGCATGATGGAAAGCTATTTCCTTTTAAGCTTAGCTCACAACCATCACTCAGGAACACAAACAGAATGAAATCCACTGATTAATCCTGTTGGATTTCCAGTAAAACCTTGGTACTTAATCTTGGTTCCTAAACAAGCTTATCATGGCTTGTCGTTGAAGGCCTTTATAACACTGCTTGAGCCCCAATTTCTGTACAAACTATCTTTGCAATAAACTGAAGTCATCATGTTTGATCTGGGTGTAAAAAAAGACAGAAACCCTATAAAATGTCATATTCAACTCTACAAATCAGGATGAATGTCTTTGCATGTCTAATGTGATATTCTTTGTACTGTGAGCTTATGCCTGAACATTAATCTTTCTTGGTGGGAGCAAGTGGAGGATTTTGGAGCCTGGTATGGAAGGTTCCATCAGATGGGTCAAGTCCTTTGAAGAGGTCCAGCAGACAAGCTGACTACACCCCTTATCAGTATGGTCTGAAATGGAATTAAGACAGAGATGGGAGTTGTGGGGGTATATAGGCGATAAGAGGTGTGATCTGGAGAACAAACTAGGAGGAGATAATTCAGGTATTAAGTATGGGTAACCATAGCAAAATAAGACACAGAAAGAGACATAGGGAGATAAGGGGCAGTTTGGTATAAATGACACAAACTTTGCTTTATTTCTTCCATTTTAATCAAAATTTTTAACATAAAGAAAATTTGAAAGGATTTCACACTGAAAAACCATATGCTCAACACATAGATTTGAAAATTTGTATTTTATTCTACTTTGAATTATCACATAGTTCATTCCTCTATCCCTCTATCCACTCATCAACCCATTTTATTATTACTTTTTTACTAGGAATTTTAGCGTAAAACGAATAGGTTTCATTATGACATTTCTATACATGTAAGTCACTGTACCCCCACATGTCTGTCAGCTTGTTGTGCTGTGGGGTCTTGCATGTTGCTGATACTCAAATCTATGCCACTGGTATCTTAAATACCAGCAGGGCCATCCATGGTACACAGATTTCAGCTGAGCTTCTAGACTAAGATGGACTAGGGAGAAGGACCAGGTAGCCCATTCCCAAAACAATCAGCCATTGAAAACTCTATGAATTGCAAAGAAGCACTATCAAATATAGTGTAGGAAGATGAGCCCCTTACCCCAGGCTGGAAGGCATTCAAGAAATGACTGGGGAAGAGTTGCCTCCTCAAAGTAGAGTCGACCTTAATGATGGAAATGAAGTAAAGCCCCTGGGACCCACTTTTGCTGATGTGGCATAATTCAAAATGAGAAGAAACAGTGGCTGCAACAATGGACTGAAACATTAAATGTATGTATGGCACAGTGTTGAGTAGTGTTTCGTTCTGCTATACTTAGCATCGCTATGAGCTGGTCTGACTTAACCGCACCTGACAACAATATCACTATACATTAGTCATGTTCACCTCCCCCATTACCCTGTCATGATATCCTTCCCTTCATCTGATCCCCTTCTTCCCCACCAATGGCCCCCTTCTGCTTTCATACCGTGCTTATGTGTATATGTATATGTGTGCGTATCTCCGGATCTTTTGAGAGCAAAGTATGTGACATTTATCTTTCTTTCTCTCATTACCCTTTGTCATTGCCCTCTCTCCCTTCTTTTTAGTCCCTTTTCTGTCTCTACACATGCTCCCTTCTACTTTCATGACCTATATAATAAAATCTTGAATATATTTTGATATCTAGCACCCACATATGAGAGACAACATGGAAAGTTTGTCTTTCTAGGTCTGGCTTATTTCATTTAAAATGATGATCTCTTGCTCCACCCATTTTCCAGCAAATGCCAAAATTTTATCCTTCTTTAGGGCTGAATAAAATTCCATTTTGTACATATAGCATATTTTCCTTATACTTTCATTTGTTGTAGGACACTTAGGTTGATTCCATATCTTGGCTACTGTGAATATTGCCACAGTAAAGATGGATGAGTAGGTATCTCTGTGGTATGTTGACTTATATTCCTTTGGACATATATCCAAAAGAAGTATAGTTGGGTCATATGGTAGTTGTGTTTTTAGTTTCTTAAGGAACTTCCATACTGATTTCCATACTAGCTTCACCAACCTACATTCCCACCAGAAGTGTATAAGGGTTCCTTTCTCCTCACATCATCGCCATCATTTGTTGTTGTTTATTTTGTTGATGGTAGTCATTCTGACTGGAGTGAGATGGTATCTCAGTGTAGTTTTGATTTGCATTTCCTTGATGGCTAAGGATGTTGAACATTTTTTCATATGTTTATTGGCCATTTGTATTTCTTCTTTTGAGAACAGTCTGTTAAATTCACTTGCCCATTTTCGATTGGATAATTTGCTTTTTGTTGTTTAATTTTTTAAGATCTTTATATGTTCTAGATATTAATCCCCTTTCTCATGTATAGCTAGCAAAGATTTTATCCCATATTTGTAGGTTGTCTCTTCACTCTGTTACTTGTCTCTTTTATTGTGCAAAAGGTTTTTAATTCTACACAATCCTGTTTGTCAATTCTTGCAATTGTTCCTCATGCCATTGAGGTCCTGTTCCAAAAGTTCTTGCTGATGCCTATGCCTTGAAATGTTTTCCCTATGTTTTCCTGTAGAAGTTTCAAAGTCTGAGGTCTTATAATAATGTCTTTCGTCTTTTTTGAACTGATTTTTTGTACAGGTTGGTAGAGAGGGATCAAGTTTCAGTCTTCTATGTGAGGATATCCAGTTCTCCCAGAACCATTTGTTGAATGTGCCATCTTTTCTCCAACTTAATTTTTGGCACCTTTATCAAACACCAGGTGGCTATAGCTGGATGGGTTTATTTCTGGATCCTCTATTCTATTCAATTGGTTTACATGTCTGTTTTTGTGCCAGCACCATGCTGTTTTTGTTACTATGGCTCTGTACTATAATTTGAAATCAGGTTTTGTTATACCTCTTGCATTGCCCTTTCTGCTCAGGACTGCTTTAGTGATGCAAGGTCTTTTGTGCTTCTATATGAATTTGAGGATTATTTTCTTTATTTCTGTGAAGAATATCATTGGAAATCTATGAAGATTGCATTGGTAATACAGCCATTTTCACAATATTAATTCTTCTGATTCACGAGTATGGGAGGTCTTTCCATCTTCTAGTTTCTTCTTCAATAGTTTAAAGTTTTCATTATAGAGATCTCTCACTTCCTTAGTTAGGCTTATCCCTAGCTATTTTATTCTTTTTGAAGCTATCATGAATGGGATTGTTTTCCAGATTTCTTTCTCAGCCTGGTCATTATTGGTATTTAGAAAAGCTACTGATGTCTACATATTGCTTTTGTAACCTGCTAATTTACTGAACCCATGTATGTCTGTCACCTTGTCATGCTGTGGGAGCTTGCGTGTTGCTATGATGCTGAAAGCTATGCCACAGGTCTCTCAGATACGAGCAGGGCCACCCATGGTGGACAAGTTTCAGCTGAGCTTCTAGACTAAGATAGACTAGGGAGAAGGATCTGGCAGCCCATTCCTGAAACAATTATCCATTTAAACCTTATGAATAGCAGAGAAGTACTGTCAAATACATTGCAGGAAAATGAGCCCTGCAAGCTAGAAGACTGGAAGAGTTGCCTCCTCAAGGTAGAATTGACCTTAATGATGAATGGAGTAAAGCCCTTGGGACCTATTTTTGCTAATATGGCATGACTCAAAATGAGAAAAAACATAGTGGCTGCAATAATGGTCTCAAACATAGAAAAGATTGTATGCATGGCACAGTGCTGAGTAGTGTTTCATAGAAAAAACATAGTGGCTGCAATAATGGTCTCAAACATAAAAAAGATTGTATGCATGGCACAGTGCTGAGTAGTGTTTCATTCTGTTGTACATAGGGTCCCTATGAGTCAGATCTGACTTGATGGCACCTGATAATAACAATTTTACTGAAAATGTTTATCAGCTCTGAAAGTTTTCTGCTGGAGTTTTTAGAGTATTTTAAAAATAAGATCATGTCATTTACAACTATGTTGTTGTTGTTGTTAGGTGCCGTCGAGTTGGTATCTGACTCATAGCGACCCTCTGTACAACAGGGGAAACACTATTGTCAGTGCTTCTCTGCTGTTCATAGGGTTTTCAATGGCAGATTGATTTTTGGGAGGGGGTTGCCAGGTCCTTCTCCCAGCCTACAGCTTCTGGTGTTCCCAGGCGGTCTCCAGTCCAGGTACTAACCAGGCCCGATCCTGCTTAGCTTCCGAGATCTGATGGGATCAGATGCCACAGGGCTTTAGCTGCAGGCATATTTACAACTATGGATAACTTGAATTCTACCTTTCCTATTTGGATCACTTTTCTTTCTTTCTGTTGCCTTATTGTTCTGGCTGAGAGTTCAACAACTATAATGAATAATAATCAAGAGAGTGGACACTGCTGGGTGCGGTGGCACACACCTATAATCCCAGCGATTTGGGAAGTGGGGACAGGAGGATCACAAGTTCAAGACCAGAGGCAAGGTCTGCATAATTTGGTGACAGATTGTCTCAAAATAATAAATAAATAAGTAAGTAAATAAATAAATTTAACAAAATAAAAAAGACAGAGAGTGGACACCCTTGTATCATTACTGATTTTAGTGGAAATGCTTTCAGTTTTTCCCCTTACTATAATGTTGGCTCTGGGTTTTTCATATACTGCCCTTACCTAGTTGAGATATATTCCTTCAGTTCTTAGCTTCTTCAGAGCTTTTATCATGAAGGGATGTTGACCTTTGTCAAAGGCCTTTTCTGCATCTATTGAGATGATTATGTGATTTCTGTCTCTGAATCTTTCTGTGCTGTATTACATTTATTGACTTCTGTGTTAAGCCACTAGATGAATGAAACCAACTTGATCATAGTGTATGATCTTTTTAATGTGTTGTTGAAGTCAGTTTGCAAGTATTTTATTGAGGACTTTTGCATCTAAAATCATGAGAGAAATTGTTCTGTAGTTTTCTTTGTGTGTGTGTGTGTGTGTGAATGTGTGTGTATGTGTCCTTATCAGGAATTGGTATCTGGGTAATACTGGCATCCTAGAATGAGTTTGGGAGTTTTTCTTCCATTTCTATTTTATGGAATAGTTTGAGGAACATTAGTGTTAATTCTTTAAAGGTCTTGTAGAATTCAGCAGTTAGTCCTTCTGGTCCTGGGCTTTTCTTTGTTGGAATATTCTTTATTACTGCTTCAATCTCCCTGCTGGTTTTAGATCAATTTATATTGTTTATATCTTCTTGAGTTAATTTTGATATGTCATATGTGTCCAGGAAGTTATTCATTTCATCTAAGTTTTACAGTTTTTTGGACTGTAAGTTTTAGAAATATTCCCTAACAATTTTGTGGATTTTATTGGTATCTGTTTGTAATGTCCCCATTGTCCTCTAATTTTATTAGTTTGAGTCCTTTCTTATATTGTTTTTTCAGTCCCCATTTCATTAATTTCTCCTCTGACCTTTGTTATTTCTTTCTGTCTACTGATTTTGGGTTTTGCTTGTTATTGTTTGTCTAAGTCCATGAAGTCCATCATTAAGTTATTTACTTGAGTCCTCTCTGATTTTCTAATGTAGGCACTCACAGTTATAAACTTTCCTCTTGGAACTGTCTTTGCTGTATTCCAAAGGTTCTGATAAGTTGTGTTTCCATTTTCATTTGATTCTAGGAATTTTTAAATTACCTCCTTGATTTCTTCAATGACACACTGATCATTTAAGTGTATATTGTTCAAGCTCTACCTATTTGTATAGTTTCACTTGCTGTTCTTTTCTAGTTTTATTCCATTATATTCCAATAAGATACAAGAAATTATTTCAATTTTTCTGTATTTTTTAAGACTTGATTTATGGCCAAAAATGTGATCTATTTTATAGAAAGTTCCATGGGCTGATGAGAAGAATGTGTGTTCTGTAACTTTTGGATGGAATATTCTGTAGATGTCCTTTTTTTTTTTTTTACTGAGAACCAAACTTATGGCCTTGCACATACCAGGCAAACACTTTACCACTGAACTACATTCTCTGCCCTCTGAACTGTCTATTAAGTCCATTTGATCTATTTTTTCTATTTGACTCTGAAGTTTCTTTGTTGAATTTTGTATGGATGTTCTATATATTGATGAGAGTCAGGTATTGAAGTCACCCACTATTATTTTATCTGGACTTATCTGTTCCTTTATGTCCAGTAGTATTTTGTGAAACTGAGTACATTGACGTTTGATGTATAGATATTTACAAGTGCTATATCTTCTTGATGGATTGTTCCCTTTATTAACATGTAGTGACCTTCTTTTTCTCTTCAGACTAATTTTAGCTTCAAGTCTACTTCATCTGATATAAGGATGGCTATCCGGCTTCTTTCTTTCTTTCTTTCTTTCTTTCTTTCTTTCTTTCTTTCTCTCTTTCTTTCCTTCTTTCTTTTCTTTTCTTTTTTCTTTTGTTTCTTTTTGGCTTCCAATTGCTTGGTATACCATTTTCCATCCTTTCACTTTCACTCTGTGAGATCCCAGTCAGTGAGATGCACTTCTTGCAGACAACAAATTGTTAGATCTTGTTCTTTAACCTAATCAGCTACTCTGTGTGTTTTAATTGAAGAGTTAAGACCATTTATGTTTAAGGTTACTATTGAGAGGGATATTGCTGATTTTTGTAATGTTTTCCTGGTTATTTCATATATTATTTATTCTTTTCTACCTCCCCTATTCAAATTTGTGGTTTGCTTTTTTTTCGAGTTAGACATGATTGATTCTTTCCCAGTTCTCATTAGTTTATCTGTTTCTCTTATGAATTTTATTCTTTCCTTCACTCTCATGGTTGAGACTTTCTTCCTCTTGTGTGCACAAAATTCCTTTAAGTATCTTCTGCAGTGAAGGCTTTGTTGTCATGAATTGCTTTAGTGTGTGCTTGTCTTCGAAGGTCTTTATTTCTCTATCAATTTTAATTTATAATTTTGCTGTATATAGTAGTCGTGGCTGGCAGTTATTTACTTTCAGGGCTTAAAATATATCATTCCATGCTTTCCTGGATTTTAGGATTTGTGCTGAGAGGTTTGATGTTATTTGATGGGTTTGCTTCTGTAAGTGAGTTGATGTTTTTCTATTGCAGCTTTTAATAGTGTCTCTTTGTTCTGTATTCTTGGCATTTTAACTATAATGTGTCATAGAGAGTTTTTTTTTCTGGTAGTGTCTATTTGTGGTTGTAAATGCCTCTTGTGGTTGGATGCTCATTTATTTTCCCAGATTTGGGAAATTTTCTGATATAATTTCATTGAATAGGCTTTCTATGCCTTTAGTTTTTTTCTCAACTCCTTCTTCTATCCCCTAGATTCTTAGATTTGGACTCTTAATTATGTGCCAGAGTTCACAGAAGTTATGGTCATATTTCTTTATTTTCTTTATTGACATCTGAATGTGGTATTTCTTCAACCTTGTCTTCCCTCCCTGATATTCTTTCTTTTGCTTGATCTAATCTACTGGTGATGTTTTCCACTGTGTTGTTATTTGATTTGTTTTATTCTTTGCTTCCAACATTTCTGGGGCTTTGGTTTTTTTGTTTTGTTTTTTCAAATTCTCAGTTTCCTTGCTGGATTTCTTTTCCATTTTGTTGACTTTGTCTTCTGCATTGGTGAATTTCATATCTAGGTCCTGAATTGACTTCCTTACTTAATTCATCTGCTTATTTGTATCCTCTTTGAAGTCATTGATCAGTTTTCCAGGTAGACTTTTGAATTGTTTTCTCATATTTCAACCCTGTCAGTATCTTTGGATTTAGTAGTTAAGGAATTTTGTAGGTGACACGTTGCCTTACTTTTTCATGTTTCTTGTGTTTCTACTTTGTGATTTGTGCATCTGTTGGGATGGATATCTGTTCCAATTTTATTTAGGGATCTTCTTTGTGCACAGCTTTCTCTTGAGAGCTCAATCCCTAGTACCACTCTGAGATGGGAAGACAATTCACTGTAATAGGTACAATATCTGATCAAACCCAATATATAAATACACTTAAAGATGTTTTGTTCCTTAGATGTCATTGTGTCCAGTTTGACTTATAGTGACCTTCATAGGGTTTTCAATGGCTGTTTTTTTAGGATTGCTTTTGAGAGTTAATTGCCACATCCTTTTCCCATCTTTGTGGTCTTAGGAATTGAACTCAGGTCCCTAGAATTCAGAGCAGGCACTCTACCAAATGAACTAAACCCCACTCCAAATTTGTTGTTGTTGTTGCTGTTAGGTGCCATCAAGTTGTGTCCAACTTATAGTGACTCTCAGAGTTTTCAACGGCTGGTGATTGTTTCAGGAGTGGATTGCCACATCCTTCTGGAAAAATAGTTAAAGCCAAATACTACACCAGCAATTCCCATAGAACAGAAAATGTTGACAATAATATAAAGTAAGTCATGAAGTTACAAAATATTTAAGGTGTAAGTAAAGATAGAAATTGCATAAAATAAAATGATGGGACAGAGAAAGGGGAGAAAGAATCAGCAAAGTTTCAGTTAAAGAAATGAAAATAAAGGAGGAAAAGAATGTTAGGAAGTGGGAGAAAAAAGGTCAAAAGGTAAAGAAAAAAGATTGCACAATAAAAATGTGGAAACAAAATTGAAGAAACATAAGAGGAATAAAAAAGTAAAATGCCTAAAATATTTCTCTTTTGAGAAAAGTAAAGTAAAATGATAGTAAAGTTATAATAAATAGAAAAAGGGACATAGACAAGTGACAAAAGAAAAAAGAAAACTAAAAATGAGAGAAGAGAAGAATTACATTAGAAAAAAGAGATATGAAGAAAATAAAATTTAAGAGCCAGGCGTGGTGGTGCACGCCTGTAATCCCAGTAGCTCGGGAGGCGGAGGCGGGAGGATCGAAAGTTCGAGACCAGAGGTAGTCTGAGAGGTAGTCTGCGTAACTTAGCAAGACCCTGTCTCAAAAAGTAAAAAAGTGGGCTGGAGGCACAATTCAGTGGTCCAGAACTTGCAGAATGCAGGCACAAGGCCCTGGGTTCAACCCCCAGTACCACCAAAAAAAAAAAAAAAAAAAAAAAAAAAAAAAAAAAAAAAAAAAAAAAAAAAAAAAAAAAAAAAAGGAAGAAAGAAAGAAAGAAAATTTAAAATGAAAAAAAAGAGGGTGAAGGAGGAAACAGAGAGAGGGGGGGTGCTGTGGTGTACACCTGTAATCCCAGCAATTCAGGAGGCAAGGGGATCATGAACCCCAGGCCAGAGATAGCATGAACAACTTAGCAAGACTATCTCAAAATGCAAATAAGAAAAGAGCTTGGGTCACAGCATTGTGGTAGAGCACTTGCCCAATGTAAGGCCTAGGGTTCATTCCCTAACAAAGCTACAAAAGATAAAGTTTTGAGTGACTTTTTTTCTGTGTCCTTTAATATTGGAGACTATTAGATGGAAGTGGTGGTCAGTTCAAGTTGGGGCATCTTGGGTCAGAGCTGCCAGTCTTACAGTTCCCCTCAGGAGAGAGATGACATCATCTCCTCTCCCCAGGGGGTGAGGCTACCTTCCACCTTGCCCAAACCCCTTGCTGACTAAACTTCTCAGTGTCTTGATGTCCCACCTTCCCCCTCTTTGTAGCTGTCTGCTTCAGCTGTATCCCACCCTGGGGTTGTTGCAGTTTGCCTCCAGGCTCCCTGGCCCATGACTATTCTATGTTTTCAAGACAGGGAGTTGCTCAGACTTACACAATATGTATCCTCTCAAGATGCCACCCAGACACAGCCCTAGAAGATACAGAGCATGGCAACATGACTCTCTTCTCCTGTGCTAACACCCTAGTCTCGCCAAATATCCAGAATGGATCAAATGGCTTCAAGGTCTATGGCCTTGTCCTGCAAGACTACTCACCAGGGCTGATTGGCTTATCTTTTGTGTGAAACCTCTGGTTCTCCTCCCTCATCAGGGAGCCACTACTGGTTCTATTTTTCCTGTCCCTCTGAGATCATCCTGTCACCTCCTTTGTTATTTCTGTAATTTTCCAGTCTTTCTCTCTTTGGAATAGAATTTATTCTTTCCTATTCTGAGTCCTTTGTTTGACCATGTCACACAGACACTGCCTCTAATCCACCATTTTACCCTGGAAGTCCCATCTAATTATTTTGATACATGTCTAAGTAAATTACAGACAACGAAACACTTCTCTGTAAATATTTCAGCACATCTATCATTAAGAGGAGTTCATAACTTGTTATGGTATGTTTTCCTTCTGAACTTAAACTTGCATAAAATGAAATATATATTTTTTTATTGTGCTACTAGTGAGCTGTGACAAATTAATACATATGTGTCACCAAAATCCCTTTCAAGATACAGAACATTACCATCATTTCAGAAAGATCCTCATGACCTTTTCCAGTCAATCCTCACTCTTGCCTCCTGCCTCAGGCAACCCTATTTTATTTTTCACCATAGATTAATTTTGCCCAGTCTAGAACTTTATAACAAACAATGTTTTTATCTTGAGACAGGGTTTTGATAAGTTACATAGGCTGCCTCTGGCCTCAAACTTGCGATCCTCCTGCCAAGGTTCTGGGATGACATGTGTGAGCCACTCTGTCTAAGGATTCTTTCATTCAGCACAATTTTTTAAAAACTTTAATTAAAACATAACAATTGTACATATTTATGAGGCATAGTATGACATTTCAATATATAATGTGTAATGATCACATCAGGGCTGGGATTTAGCTCAGTTGGTAGAGCACTACTCTGTAGTCTCCGAGATCCCGAGTTTGATTCCCAGTACTGCAAAACTGGAAGAAGGACATAGCAATCCACTCCCAAGGCAATCCCAAAACAGTCAGCCATTGAAAACCCTATGAGGGTCGCTATGAGCCGGATACCGACTCAAGGGCACCTAACAACAACAACAATGATCACATCAGTGTGTTTGGATATCCACTGCCTCAAACATCTATTATTTCTTTGTATTGGGACCTTTCAACATCTTTTCTGCTAGCATTTGAAATGTACACTTAATCGTTGTCAACCACAGTTATCCTACTCTGCTATAGAACCTCAAAAGATATTCTTCTATCCAACTGAACCCCTGTAGAGTAAAAGTTTCATCTGGGCTGGACATGACTATCACCATCTTAAAACAAACATTTGTGAAACATCCAGAAGACGTTGCCCCAAACTCATGGCAATGAAATCAGCTATGCAGCTGATGGTTGGGCTTGTCATGGTAGGGTCCTGTTAGGTTCCATCATGGAGGGAGGGGGATGGCCAGGAGACCTTCATGAGAGCCTGCCCTACTGAAATTCTTCACACCACTATGTAAGAGGCAAGCAAGTGACAGGGGAGGGAACTCTTTGGCAGAGCACCTTAGCATTCAGCACAATATGTTTACAGTTCATTTATATATTTATACTGATACAACGTGTATCAGTAATTAATTTCTTTTCATTACAGAGTAGTATTCCATTATATGTTCATACCATGGATTTTCATCCACTCACCTAATATCACAGGAACTATTTCTAGTTTGGAGCTATCATGGATGAAGTTGCTATAAGCATTTATATGTAAGTTTCTGTATAGAAAAATGATTTCATTTTTCTTGCACAAATACCTAGGAATAGACTTTTTACGTACTAGGATAGCTATGTATTTACTTTTATAGTTAATAGTCAAACATTTCCCCAAAGTGTTCATGTTAAAAATCCAGCAAAAAATGTATGTATGGTCCAGTGCCTTCACATCCTTGATAACATTTAGTTTAGTCAGTCTACTTTTAGCCTTTCTTGTGGTTATGTAGTAATATCTCACTGCAATTTTAATTTGCAGTTCTCTATTGCTGGGTGTTGTAGGCTTAGGAGAAGGACCTGGCAGCCCACTTCCAAAACAATCAGCCATTAAAAACTGTATGAATAGCAGAGAAGCACTGACATAGTGCCTGGTATGGCACAGCATCAAGTAATGTTTTATCTGTTGTATGTAGGTCGCTATGATTCAGACTGGACTTGCTGGCACCTAACAACAACAACATATGGTGCTTAAACAAAAGAGAAGCCTAGTGATGTTGACTGCATAGTCATGTGCTTATTGGCTATTCACATATTCTTTATTGTGGTGCTGGACTGAAACCAAGGCCTCATACATGTTAAGTAAGCACTCTACCACTGACCCTCACCCACACCCCTTTCATATATCTTTTGTGTAAATTCTGTTCAAATATCCCATTCAATTATTTTTAGGTTATTTATTTTATATGTCCTGAATATCAATTCTTTATCAGATATATACTTTAAAAATAAATTCTCCTAGCACATGACTTGCCTATTCGTTTTCTCAATGGTGTCCTTTGATAAAGACATGGCTTTCTTTTTGATGAAATTTGATGTATCAATTTTTATTATGTAGTATTACTCTCTGTCTTCTGTTTAAGAAACTTGTGCCTGTCCCTGGGTTATAAATGTATGTTCCTGTTGTCTTCCAAAATTTTTATTGCTTATGTTTTACCATTAGGAATGTGATCCAACACAAATTAATTTTTTCAAATAGTACTATAACCTTAATATTGTGTGCCCCAAATTCACAAGTTGAAATCCTAATCCCAATGGTAATGATTTTAGGAGGTGGGGGCTTTGGGAGGTAATTCAGTCAGTCATGAGAGTGGAAACTTTATAAATGAGATTAGTGTGTATATAAACAAGGACAAAGAAAGCTTATTTGCTCCTTCCACCATGTGAGGACACAGTGACAAAATTACTAGCTATGAACCAGAGAATAACCCACCCTGACCAGACACATAATCTGCTGATGCAGGGTATTTTTTAAATGGTTTTGCAAATGGAATTGATTTTTGGATATAACTTTCCACATTTTTTGCTAATATAAGAAATGCAATTAATTTCATATGTTAACATTATATCATGTGACTTTGTTAAATCCATTCATTAGTTCCTGTAGTCATATTAAATTCCTTAGTATTCTGTATCAAAGAAATAATCTATCTGCAAATAGAGATAATTTTAATTCTTCCTTTCTGATATTTATGCCTTTAATGTCCTTTGCATGCTTTATTGACATGTCTCATAACTCCCAAAAATGTTGATTTAAAAGTGTCAAAACATAATATTTCACCATTAAGATGTGCATTTTTCAAAGATTCCCTTTATCAGCTAGCTCAGAATCTTAATCATGAATGGGTGTTAGTTATGCCAAATGTTTCTTCTGCGTGTTTTTATATGATTATAAGATTTTTCTCTGTGTATGGTTAATATGGTGCATTATATCAACTGATTTTCATATGCTATGTAAACCTTACAGTCCTAGGATAAACTCTGCTTGGTTTTGATATGTTATCACTGTTTTTATATTTGCTAGGATCCTACCTGATAATGCTGTGCTAAGGATATTTGTGTTCATAAGAGGTACTGGCTTATAATTTTCTTTTAATATCTATGCCAGATTTTGGTGTTGGAATGATGCTGGCCTTCTAAAATGAGCTGAAAATTACTTTCTTCTGTTTTATTTTTTACCAGAACTTGTAAGATTGGTGTTGGCTATTCCTATTTTTATTAGTGTATGTTGTTTATACAGAATAATAGGCTTCATTATGACATTTTCATAAATGTACACAATGTTCTTTGATGATATTTATCCTCTGACACCTTCTCTGTCTCCCCATCCCCTGACTCCTGTTGGTCACCCCTCTGTCCAAATTGTCTCCCTTTATTTTCATGTCTTTTCTAAGTCTAGATTCCACCTATCACAGAAAACATGCAATACTTTTTTTTCTGAGTTTGTCTTCTTTTGCTTAACATGATGACCTCCACTTCTACCCATTTACCTGTAAATGACATGTTTCTGTTCCTCCTAATAGCTGAATTGTAGCCTGCAGCCATTGCCCTGTGGCATCCAATCCCATCAGATCTCAGAAGCAAAGCACGGTCGGGCCTGGGTAGTACTTGGATGGGAGACCACCAGGGAACACCAGGTGCTGTAGGCTTGGGAGACGGACCCGCAACCCACTCCCAAAAATCAATCCACCATTGAAAACCCTATGAACAGCACAGAAGCACTGACAATAGTGTTTCCCCTGTTGTACATAGGATCGCTACGAGTTGGATACCCACTCGCCAGCACCTAACAACAACAACAATAGCTGAATTATGTTCCAGTGTGTATATGCCACATTTTCTTTATCCATTCATCTATTGGTGGGCACTTAGGCCTGTTTCCATGTATTGGTTATTATAAACAGTGCTGCAATAAACATGGCTGTGCAGTTATCTCTATTGTGTGCTGTCATTGATTTCTCTGGGGATTTACCCAAGCTTTGTATAGCTGGGTCATAAGGTAATTCTATTTTTAACTTTTTGAAGAAACTCCATACTGATTTTCATAGTGTCTGAATAATTTACATTCCCACCAACAGTATACAAGGGTTTCTTTTTTGTTACATCCCCACCAGCATTTGTTGCTTTTTGATTTCTTGATGTTAGCCATTCTGATTGGGGTGAGGTGGAATCTCAATGTAGTTTTAAATCGCATTTACCTGATAGCTAAGGAAGTTGAGCATTTTTTCATATATTTATTGGCCATTTGTGCTTCTTCTTTTGAGAACTGTTTAATTTATTTATTTGCTCATTTGTTGATTGGATTATCTGTTTTTGGTATATATTTTCTTGAGTTTTTATATATTCTGGATATCAATCCCTTGTCAGATGAATAGGTGGCAAAGATTTTCTCCCATTCTGTAGGCTGTCTCTTTATTCTGGCATTTATTTTCTTTGATGTGCAGAAGCTTTTTAATTTGAACTAGGCATGATGGCTCACACCTGTCATCCCAGTGACTCAAGAGGCTGAGGAAAGAGGACTGCAAGTTCCAGATGAGAAGCACTGTGCATACATAACTTAGTGAAACCTTGTCCCAAAATAAAATGTAAAAACAAAATGGGTTGGGAGTTCAGCTCATTGGTCCAGTGCTTGCAATGAGGCCCTGGGTTCAACCCCTCAATACTAAAGAAGAAGAAGGAGGAGGAGGAGGAGGAAGAGGAGGAAGAAGAGGAGGAGGAGGAAGAGGAGGAGGAGGAGGCTTTTTAATTTGATGCAATTCCATTGGTCAATTCTTGCTTTTATTTCTTGAGCTACTGGAGTCCTAGTCAGAAAGTCACTGCTCACGCCTATGAGTTGCGATGTTTTCCCTATGTTTTCCTCTAGCAGTTTCAGAGTTTCAAGTCTGACATCAATGTTTTTGTTCCATTTTAAACTGATTTTTCTACAGGGTAAGGGATAGGGATCTAGTTTCAGTCTTCTACATGTGGATATGTGTTTGTTATTCCTTAAATGTTTGGTAGGCCTTCACAATTAGACAGTCTTGGCCCAAAATTATTTCAGAAGAGAATTTGATAAGACACTCTATTCTTTACTAGAAACAGCACTGCTGATATTTTCTATTTTATCTTGTGTCAGTTTAGTGTTGTATTTTAGGTAATTTGTCTATTTCACCTACATTTTTGGATTTCTTGGCTTAAAATTCATAATAGCCTCTTA
>VMDO01008923.1:0-80501 GCA_007922755.1 Pedetes capensis
TAAAATTATGTAAATAAAGCAGGATTTAAAATATCTTTTTAAAAATGTAATAAAATTTCATTAAATTTTTATGAAATTAAAAACATTTGCTATCCTATTTTAACACTGATTAATGTAGAGCACCAATATTATAGCTTATAAAATTACACATATACAAATTTATGATTAATAGGAATAGTTTAATATTGTAAAATGTTTCTCAGCCACCATGTGCAACTATTGCAAATATTGCAGTAATTCATGAAAATTTTAGAAGGACAAATTGGTACATGGAGAGAGAAAATGGGTGCTTGGGGCCCTAGGAAATATTACCTTATACAAATATCTACTGCACTCTTGGGCTGGGCTTTAGTTGGTAGAGTACCACAAGGCACTCTCTGAGGACCCAGGTTCAATCCCCAGCACCTCAAAAATGGGAGAAAGACATGACAATCCACTCCTGAAACAATCAACTATTGAAAACCCTATTCACTCAATGGCACCTAACAACAAGGATTTTCAATGGCTGACCAGTTCAGGATTGCCTCAAGAGTGGATTGCCAAGTCCTTCTCCTGCTTTTGTGGTGTGGGAGATTCAACTCAGGTCCTCAGAGAGTGAGGAGCAGCACTCTACCAACTGAGCTATACTGCTGCCCAGAATGTGTGCTAGAATAGTATTTTACTAGTTCCAGCATTGTTTGGAAACTGAGCAAGGGCTCACAGCACAATGAACACAGAAGCCAGTACTATGGTACCAATTTTGGCAAAAAGAAAGAACTTTATTGTAGCTCAGCAGTCAAAGAGACATGAGGTATACTCAAATTCTTTTTCCCGATAGGCAGATAGCAAACGACTGTAAGTGGCCAGAGGTAAGAGGGATAGATGGCTGATTGGCTATAGCTGGAAATCTTGCTGAAATATTCAGCGCCCAGGACACCTCAAGTCTAGATGGAACTTGTGGAAACTTTGCATGTGGGGAGTTTCCCATTTCTGTGTTATTTTGGTTCCCCCTGCAACTGTTGACTGCACCTCTGATTTCTAATCTAAGTCCTCCGGACCCTGTTCTCTGTCTTAGTTTCTGCTTCCTCTTCTGCCAGGCCCTCATGATCAATTTCAGGTCACATCCTAGGATTCTGAGCCTAAGTCCTAAAAAATAGCTTGAACAGTTTTTTAGGAGCAAAGAAGTTGTTTTATGGCTAGGTTTCCGTGATTCCTCTAAGAATGTTTCAGGTTAGTGGTCACTCTGTGCCAATGCTGAGTGTCATAGATATTCTCTGTGGTCTGCATGCACTTCTGATGACTCCTCTAATTAGAGGGATCTTTTTTGTCCAGCGTGGCTAGCACATGTTGTTGTTGTTAGGTGCTGTTGAGTCGCGTCCGACTCATAGTGACCATATGTACAACAAACCGAACACTCCCCAACACTGTGCCATGCCAGGCACTATTGTCAGTGCCTCTCTGCATTTCATAGGGTTTTCAATGGCTGATTGTTTTGGGGAATGGAGTAGCAGAAAGATATCTATGTATGGTTTATTGACTATGCAAAGGCATTTGACTGTGTGGATCACAATAAATTATGGAAAACATTGCAAAGAATGGGAATACCAGAGCACTTCATTGTACTCATGAGGAATCTGTACATGGACCAGGAGGCATTCATTTGAACAGAAGAGGAAATACTGATAGGTTTAAAGTAGAGAAAGATGTGCATCAGCATGTATCCTTTCACCATACCTCTTCAATCTCTATACTGAGCAAATAATACAAGAAGCTGGACTTTATGAACAAGAACACAGCATCATAATGGGAGGAAGACTCATTAACAACCTGCATTATGCAGATGACACAACTCCCCTGGTTGAAAGTGAAGAGGATTTGAAACATTTACCAATGAAGATCAAAGAACACAACCTTCAGTATGGATTGAACCTTAACATCAACAAAACAAAAATCCTTACAACTGGGTCAGTAAGCAACTTCCTGATAAATGGAGAAAAAATTGAAGTCCAAGATTTTGCTTTACTTAGTTCTACAATCAACACCCACAGAAGCAACTATCAAGAAATCAAAAGATGCATTGCACTGGGAAAAGCTGTTGCAAAAAATCTCTTTAAAGTGTTGTAAAGTAAAGATGTCATGTTCAAGAAGGAGGTGCATCTGACTCATGCCATGGTATTTTCAGTCACATCATACAATGGTGAAAGTTGGATATTGAATAAGGGAGACAGGAGAAGAATTGATGCTTTAGAATTATGGTGCTGAAGGCAAATGTTGAATACACCATGAATTACAAAAAGAATCAACAAATCTGTCCTAGAAGATGTGCAACCAGAGTGCTCCTTGGAAGCAAGGGTGGCTAGAATGCTTTTGACCTATTTTTCACATGTTGGCGGGAGGGACCAATCCTAAGAGAAGGACATCATGTCTGGGAGAGTGGCGGGTCAATGAAAAAAAGGAAGACCCTCAACTAGATGGATTGACAGTGCCTGCAACAATGGGTTTAAACATAAAAAGATCCTGTGCCTGGCACAGAATCGGGGAGTGCTTCATTCTATTTTACATAGTATCACTTTGAGTTAGACTCAACTCAATGGCACCTAACAACAACAACAATTCTTGTCCAGATCTAAAGGCAGTGTTGCCTTATCTAAAGTACCTTCCTTCCTTCCCTCCTTCCTTTGTTCCTTCCTTCCTTCCCTCCTTCTTTCCTTCCTTCCTTCCTTCTCTCCTTCCTTTTTTTCTTTCTTTTTTTTTCCAGTGCTCTTGGGGTTGAACCCAGAGTCTCGAGTATGCTAAACAAGTATTCTACCACTGAGCTGCAGCCCCCTAATGCACACTTTATTTTTTTGTATTTCTTATTTTGAGAGAGAGCCTCACTATGTTGCCTTTGGCCTGCAGTCCTCGTACCACAGCCTCCCAAGTCACTGAGATCACAGGCCTGTACCAAAGCACCTAGGCAATATTTACTGTTTTAACTAAAAAAAAATCATAAATTAAAAATAATTTTTTCACTAGGGCAAAATAGAAAAGGTAGCATTTAAAGTAGAAAGTCAAAGGTAAGCTTTAAGTTAAACATAGCTTATTTCCTTTAAAGAAAATATCATAGAAAAATATAATCTTTTCAGGTCTCCCTCCCTGATGACAGATGGAGGGGAAGGGATGAGAGAATGGAAATCCTAGCATTCTAGGTCTTATAAGGAACACAACTTGCCAGGAAAGAAGAGGAGGAGGAGGAGGAAGAGGAGGAGAAAAAGAAAGGACACCATCAATTAAACATTTACTGTGGGCTAAACACTGAGCTTCACTTAACAAATGTCTTATGATTTAATCATTACCACAAGACTGTCAAGTGGGAATTAACCTGATTTTACAGATGAAGCAACTGAGGACCAAAGAGACTGGGAAAGTGGACCCAACTAAATACATCCAGTTGGAAGAGATGGGTTTCAAACCTAGACTACATCTAAAGCTCGTTTTCTTACCCACTGGCCTTCTATTGCAGACATAATCAAAATCAAGATACATGCAAATGCTGATGGCAGAAGACAAAAGCCAGAGGGGAAATCTTCATAAATTGGAGAACAATATGTAGAGAGGGTACTACATAGGTATCTAGCACCCAACTAGGAAGATAAGAAATGAAACATAACAAACAGCCAAGGAAATGAGATAGGAATTAGAAATTGGTGGGAAGGCAATATAGGTTAATTTTGAACCTCCAATATTGGATGAATGAATCCCACTTCTGTAGGTTTTGGGCCAGAAACTTTATTTAAAGGACAATTAATTTTTTAATTTTTCTTTTTGGAATAAAAATAATTACCATTCTGTCCTTTCTTTGCACTAGAAAATATCCTATCCTCAGCCAAATGCACAAGAAGTAGCTTTGTTAGTGATCGGATAAAACACAGTGTCCAAAATTCCATACACATGCCAAAATCTCATAAATGTATAAAGTGGAGGGAGAAGGTGGTGGATGTAGTGGTTTCAGGAACTCCATCTCTCTAGTATGTTTGTGAATATCGTATTTGCCCAACATCAGAAATGGTTAAGGAAAACCATTAAACAAGTTAGTTAAAAAAAAATTGCTTGCCCTTTCTTTTATTTTTTAATTAATTTCAACCCAAAATTTAGATATACTTCAAGTCTTGCCAATACTTGTACATTGATATAAGAATACACAGTAAAGTAGCAATAATTTGCCATCTTCTGACAAGGTGATGCACCTGCTTATATTCTGAATTACAATATCATTTGTCAAAAGATTTTTTTTTTATTAAACCCTTCCAATCAAAGGAGAGAAAATATTCCTAAATGACATAATCCAGCAGTTCACAAAGCATAGTCCTAAATTCAGCAGCAGCAGCATCACCTGACAAGTTGGCAGGAACACAAATTTTCAGATCTTACCCCAGATCTATTGAACAACAGCCACAAAACACAAACTGGTATTGAGTAGTCTGTGTTTTAGCAAGCACTGTGATTCTGATACCTGGTAAATTTGAAAAACACTGGTTTACTAGATCACTGTGCATGTATGTGTGCAGTGAGAAGAGTGGCTAAGAAATGTGACATCTTACACAAGAGCAATCAACCAAACTGGCTTTGTTAAATCTTTTCTGAATTCTCTGGGGTATGAAAAGAGAAGAGTTCTAAGATTCTAACATTATGCAAATTTTTGATCATTCAATGGTGGTCAATACACAATCTTCTCAATGTTTCATCTTCAGAATATTGCTAACTAAAGGACAACTATGCTTATTTAATAAGGCTTTATTAAGTAACACTTTGACTATTTGGCTTGACTGTCATTCAACTGAGAAATTAATTGTCATTGTTTGTTTATGTGTTTTGCATCCTTATTATATGATGAGCTTCTGATAGTTAGGGACCATGACTTACAGACCCAGGACACAGTACATAGTAAATAATTGTTAATGGAAGGAAGGAAGACAGGAAGAAAGGAAGGTTGGAAAGGAGAGAAAGAAAGAAGGATCTACTTAAATGAAATAAAGGAATTAACACAGAGATTTTAGACAAACAAATTCAATACTGATTTTACTCTGGCACATGAATTTTATTTTCAAATAGTGTGGTTCATGAAATAGAAGCATCCCTCAAATTATTCAACATATAATACAACTACATAATATAAATATGTGGTTAAGCAGATGCTGTCAACGTCTGTAGGTGCCAATTTTTACATATCCTTTGGTAACATTATTCATGTAGTTTTCCTATGTGTTTTTCCCTGAAAAACAATCCATTTTTCTTAAATAATAATAATTGCTAGCAGTGCAACTTTAATAAACAACCCTACAATAATAAGTCAGTGTGTGCCCATACAGAGGAAAGAGAAAGGATTACTTCAGAAAACAGATGTCAGCTTCAAGCTTCCAAGAATTTATTATAAACAGAAATGAGTAAAGAACATGAAAAATACTTTGGCAAACCTATTTGAATACAGAGCTAATGAAAGGCTATATTCACTATCAAATGTATGCTAACAACCAAATTGCCAGAAAATCTACTGTTTCAGGAGAGGTCTATGCCAAAACACAGACTACAATTATACATAAAAAATGGTTAAGCAAAATGTGAAACAGCAGGATTAACTTTCTACTGGGAAATCTGTTACAGTGTAATTGCATTCTGTTGTGACAAATAGGAAATATATGCAAATAATGAATTAAAAATCAATTTTGGATAAATAAATAATGTTCCAGAAAGAAGAAATTCTAAGTAAAATTTGTAAATTAGCCTTTATTGTGAATCACTTCCTTCTCTTTAGTATCCATTCAATAAACATTTTAACAATGTGGAGTAATGATACATATGTAAGATCATTATGTCTAACTCAGAAGATGATTTTATCATTTTCCTTTTCTTTTCTTTTCTTTCTTTCTTTCTTTCTTTCTTTTTTTTCTTTTCAGTACTGAGGAGTTGAACCCAAAGCCTCACACATACTTTTGCAAGCACTCTACCACGGAACTGCACCCCTTGCACTTTTTGTTTGTTTGTTTACTTTTTATTTTGAGACAGAGCTTTACTAAATTATGCAGGCTGTCTCTGGCCCACAGCTTGCGATCCTCCTGCCTCTGCCTCCCAAATTGCTGGGATTATAGGTGTGAGCACCACATCTGGCAATTTTGTCATTTTTCTGGCCATTTTGCTATATGGACAAAAACTAGGAACATTTTAAAAAACACTTTTATTAAGAAAATTAAGTATATTTTAAAGATGTAATTCTATCTAATAAATCTTTTAAAAAAATGTTTTATATTTCAAGACTTTGTGGGCCTTACTGATGTGATATTTTTGTTTGCTGTAACAATACTTGTTTGTTATTTTTGTTGATGTTTTTTGAGTATCAACCAACTAAACGATGTCCTAAAAGGTAACTTTATAAGTTTTAACCACAAATATTTCAGATCTCAAAGAGATTTTTCAGACAATGCACAGCTTGGAAGATGCTATTATAATACACAGTAGTGTGGGAAGAGGAGATGCTACATTTATTTTAAGAGAGAGGGAAAAAAATCTGTATTTCATTTGTTACACTGCTAACTTCACTTTAGGTAATTGCATTCAGCTTTATTATTGCCCAGAGCAATAACTGATTGTTAGTTATTGAAGTCTGAAATGATTTTCTCATTTCCCATGGGAATCTAGAGATTTACATGGTGCACAGCAGTAACTAATAGATATAATCTGGTCATAATGTAGCCATATAATGTGTTATTTACTTGTGGAAAACATAGATGTTCAACATTTTAACATTTCCTCAAGAAGAGTGGCATATTTTACTCAAAATATATAAACATTATCTATATATTGCTCTACCTTTTACAGACTATCAAAAATATCAGCAATCTTCTTTAAAACTGAACTGGAAATAATATTTTGATAGAAATTATGAAATTATGTCCATATGTATATATGTAGTAATATATTTTTCTTCTGGTGATTTTTCAAAAAAAATTACTTAAAGACTTTTCAAAAGAAACTTTGTATCAAATTTCCTTTATGAAATTCTAACTCATTTCTAAAATCCTGCCTAAGCTGTGGGTTAATATATACAAAGTAAGATAATAATATAAAATAAATTTAGTGTGTGGCTATTCTGCAAGTATTGTAAAAATAATTGACTATTTTCCCCATTATACATTCTTAGTTCTATAGTTTTATGAACTCGTCACTTAAAAAGTTAAATAAATATAACTTTTCTTTGTTTCTTTATCATAGCAGTCTAAGACCAATAGTTTAAATTTGAACAACATACTCACATACACAAACCAAGAACAGAGTCTAAGCAAGCACATTTCTACCAAAATCCTCACCTTTTGTTGTATGGAAAGCTATCTTTCTTTGTAATATGAGGGCATTGGCATGCTCTCCTTCTGTGCAAAATGTACATATAATGCAAACTTACTGCATATGATGCTTGAATAAATAAAATTCTAAAGCAGCACAGTGTAATGGGGAAAATGTTTTATTAAAGGAGGTTTTTCTTTCCCTTTTTTTTCCTATCCAACTGATATAAATGTTTTATGAAGGTTTCAGAGTATTCCTCCTGGAAACATTATGGGGCCTGTACTTTTCACAAAGCAGGAGTGATTTTTGCATCTTACTCCCATTAACCCTAATGAGTGCTATCCACAATACATGATGTGCATCAGAAACAAAAACACCCTTTTCCCCAAATAAAAAATAATACAGCAAAACTTCTCTGGGCTATGCACAGAGATTTAGATTCCTCAGCACTGAGATTAATATGCATGATATATGCCTAAATGTACTAATTCTTGTACTAATTCTAGAAAGAGTCACTGAAAACTGATGATTTTGAATACTTCTCAGTAAAGATTTACTAGCAAAGATCCTCAGTAAGGACTCATTACTCAGACTATAAAATATAGTATAAAATTTCATAATTTAAACTAGAATACAATTATCACAATAAATGAACAAAATACATTTTGCTTTTACAAAAAAAGATTCCACTTGCTAATTCAAAAATCATAAATTTCCTGACTATTCATGTGTTCTCCAGTGTTGATATTCTAATCTGGTCTTGGAGAAACAGATCTACTAATAACTGAGAAAAGTTTACTTTTTGATTTTTATTTTGCTGAGATCTAGCACATAGAATTTACAAGGTGTACCCAACAAATATTTTGCTTTCATATAGAACTCAATCAAGTTTATGCAGCACTTTCAAATTCAGTTCTTCATTTTTGAAATGTAGATCCTTATAACAATCTGGGAATGGCAAGGCATGATGAAGATCAAGGAAGACTTCATGAAGGAAGAAATATCTGATTTGAGTTCTAAATATTGAAGCTAGTCAGGCAGTTGACACTGAGGATACAGATGGGGGATGAGGAGAGTAGAAGAAGGTATTCCTTGCAGAAGAAGTAGCAGGTACAAGGGCCTAGAACTGGGTATTGGCATATTGGGAGATGAAGTACAAAAGGAGCAAAGACTAGCAAAAGAAGTTCTACCACAGAGAGAATGAATAAACATTTACAATATATTCATAGGATTTAATATTGTACAATAATTAGAAATAAATTAGCTATACCCAGACTACTATGGATAAAAGTTAATAATTTAAAATTCAGCAAAGAACAGGCTACAAATTAATATACATCACATGGAACATTTATGCAAAGTTGTAAAGCACATAAAATAATACAGATTTTAAGGTTAAATAAAAAAAACACAAATGTAGACCATAAAAATGTGTCCAATCATCAGGAAGACATTACTCTGGAGAGAATGGAAGAGAAATAAGATTCCGGGTGTTTGACAAATCTCCATCAATGACTCTCCCTTCATTCTGACAAGTAAATGAATAAGCAAAAAATACAATGAATGGAAATCAAAATATCTCCATTATTCTGATTAAATCTAGGTTAAAGCGTGTGACTAGAGTGCAGCAACATAAGCTTCTTCATATTGAAAACAGATATAGTCATTAACAACTAGTATTCTAATCTGGTTTTAGTAAAACAGATCTACCAACTGTGCGCTGTCCCGCACATCTCAGACTTACCCAGACCTGCTCCTGGAGGGCAGAGCTTCTCCCTGTGAAATTAATGTGTTATTGGGGAGCAGTACTGTGATTCCCAAAGACACACCCCTTTGAAGATAAGGAGGAGCTGAATACTCAAATCTGGTTCCTTCTCCTAAACTCACTAATAGTGGTAAGAGCTTCCCCTCCGAAGAGAGGGAAGAGGCTAGAGAACAGGCATGGCTGTGCTAACAGGAGTCACTTTCCTCACAAGGAAACAGCAGGAGTGGGCAGTAACTATTTCTCCTCTGAAGGTTTGAAATAACTTACAAAAAATGCAACTTTCCCAAGAATAGAGATTGGGATCTGTTTTCCTCATTGAAAAATCCCAAGCACCAAGAAAGGGGGATGGCTCACAGTTGTTGTTGTTAGGTGCCCTGGAGTCTATGTCTGACTCATAGCGACCCCACATAGAACAAAACACTATTGTCAGTGCTTCTCTGCTATTCATAGGGTTTTTTTGGGAGTGGGTTGCCAGGTCTTTCTCCTAAGCCTAAGCATCTAGTGTTCCTAAGCGGCCTTGCATGCAAGCACTAACAACAAGGCCCGACCTTGCTTAGCTTCTGAGATGTGATGGAATCAGATGCCACCGTGGTACGGTTGCAGGCTAGCCTCACAGTAGGGACTTGAAAACTGTTCTTGATTAAATGAAGATCTTATTTTTTATGGATAAAGAAAATGTGATTATACTGGAATACTATTCAGCCTATGAAAACAAGAAAATGTTTTTTCAACAGAATGAATGAACCTGAAGTACACTATGCTAAATGAGACAGATCAGGGACAAAAATAAAAATACTGCATGATCACACTTAAAGTCAAAGTCATACAGAGTAGAATGGTGGTTGCCAAAAGCTGTGGGGGATAGAGTAAGGAAGGAAGAGATGTTGGTCAGAAAATACAAAAGTTCAATTAGAGAGGAGGAATAAGTTCTTGAGATCTATTGCATAGTATGTTGGCTACAGTTAATAGCACATATTTCTAAATTGCTAAAAAAGTAGATTTTTAATGTTCTCACTACAAAAAAATTATATGAGGTGATAGTTATGTTGATGAGATTTATTTAATCATTCTACAATATATACCAAATCTCACATTGTGCTACAAAATATATGCAATTATAATTTGTGCTCACATTTATCAAAATCTCACATTGTGCTACAAAATATATGCAATTATAATTTGTCAATAGGAACAAAAATTTAAAAAGATCTGAAGGAAACATCACAGAATGTTAACCTTCAATTGTTTTTAATGAAGAGAATATGGTATTGTAATCTCTGCTGCAATTTTCTCTTAAGTTTGGAATATTTCCACGCAAAAAGTATAAGGCTAGGCATATCTTTACAGTAAAGACAGGCTTGGAATAGATTTTAAAGGTACTTGAATGCCTCATAGGTAGGTTTGGTTCTAATAACACCTGATAAAAATTTATGGAGTCACACCACTGGTAAGTATGTGAGTCTGAGGTATGTTTCCTGGGTTAAAGATCATTTGACACACAAATTAGGAGAAAGAAAAAGAAATCAGTGAAGGAAAAATTTTGGCACCCACTATGGTGCTATTTTTGCACCCTTCCAACTCTGTTTCTTGGCATGTGCTCATGGAAAATCTCTCGTCATGGAAACCATGAGTGGAGAGATGTCGTCCTTCAGATCATCTGATTTCTGATAGGTGTTGAGACAAAAATATTGTCGAAGTACCCAAGAGTCCAGTTTGTGTATGATTTAGTTTTGCCTATGATTCATTGTCATTAACCAATATTCTAGCAGTGGCAGAATAAATAATCTGGCCATTAAAAACAGTTCTTTTACTCCAAAAACAAAGAAGGCAGGATTTTATAGTAAAAGAAGTAGCATAAAGGGGCTGGGGTTTAGCTCAGTTGGTAGAGTGCTGCTCTGTGCTCTCTGAGGCCCTGCGTTCAATCCTCAGCACCCAAAAAATGGGAGAAGGATATGGCAGCCCACTCCCAAAGCAATCCCAAAACAATCAGCTGTTGAAAATGCTGTGAATAGCAGAGAAGCACTGATACAGTGCACAGTGTTGGGTAATGTTTCATTCTGTTGTACGTAGGGTCATTATGAGTTGGACCTGACACTTTGGCACCTAACAACAACAACAACAGCAAAAACAAAGTAACATAAAATGTATGGTTTTGACAATTTTTTTGTACCCTTGCCTCTCAAGTAAATTTAAGATGGCTTGAATTAAGCCTCAAAGGTATTATGTATAAATTGTCAGTTTTCAGAGACAATTTTTCACAGACACACACACACACACACACATCCAAACACACATATGAATAGCCTTGCTCATTCCTGTTTTCCCTAATCCCCACACTTCATAATGGGCCTCATGTGAGTTTAGCAAGAGTCACCTTTTCTTTAGTAACTTGTGGAACACAGAATTCCATAGTACAAAGACTAGATGGGACAGAAGCATTTTAAGAAGGCAATTTTTAAAAAACAAAGTTACTGATTAATTGGTCAGTAACAAAGGTGGAAGGAAAATCCTGTGTATGGTATACACATGTTTAGAATATGGGAACTAGGAAGTCATATTGGCAGAACAACACAATCTTCTAATAAATCTGTTTTCAGAATGAACTTCCGTAAGTGTTCCCTACTTTTAATTAACTTCTTTTCTTCTTCCAGAACTTTTGATCATCTAGATATTGAAAAATTGAAAAAAAAATTATTATCTCAGGAGGATCATCCAGATAAGCAACACTTTTTCGGCAAAGTCAGGATGATCTAGTCCTTTAAACATTTCTTTTTTCAGAGCAAGTATGGCACAGTAATGAAGAGACTGGGCCCTGGATTTAACAGCGTTGTTGTTAAGCGCTATTAAGTCAGGTTGGAATCATAGCACCCCTGTGTACAGCAGACAAAACACTACCCAACATTTTGCCAGTGCTCAGCATTATTGTCAGTGCTTCTCTGCTATTTGTAGGGTTTTCAATAGCTGATTGTTTTCAGAGTGAGCTGGCAGGTCCTTCTCCCAAGTCTACAGCACCTCATATTCCTAGGCAATCTCCGATCCAAGTACTAACCAGACCCAACCCTGCTTAGCTTCCAAGATCTGACAAGATAGGATGCTGGGGTGGTACAGCTGTAGAGTTAGGGTACCTGTAATAAAATCCTGGTCTCAACACTTGCCAGCTGTGAGTTTACCTTGAGCAAAGAATTTAACCTTTCTATGACTTAGTTCTCACTAATTACCCACTAACTAGTTCATTGGTTGTCTGCAGCCATACCACCCTGGCATCCAAACCCATCTGATCTCAGAAGCTAAGCAGGGCTGGCCTGGTTAGTTATTGGATAGAAAATCACCTGGGAATACCAAGAGCTGTAGGTTAGGGAGAAAGGCCTGGCAGCCCACTCCTAAAATAATCAGCTATTGAAGACCCTATGAATAGCAGACTGGAATAGCAGTCGGGGAGTGATTCATTCTGTTGCACATAGGGTCACTATGAATTGGACCAGATTGGATGGCACCTAACAACAGCTCATTCGTTTGAAACATTCAATAAGTTAATATGGGGTTGGTAGTGCAGCTCAGTAATAGAGCACTTGCCTAGCACATTGGAGGCTCTGGGTTTGATCTCTAAGCACCACATAATAAATAAATAAGTTAATGTATCAAAATAACTTAGCAAAGTATGTAATACATAGTAATCAGTCAATGTTGTTATTAGGTGCCATCCAGTGAGGTCCAACACATAACGACCTTATGTAAAACAGAAGGAAATATTCCCCAACACTGTGCCAGTTACCCGCTCTTTTTTATGTTAAAGTCCTTATGGTAAAGACCATAAGGTCACTGTGTCAGTGTTAGCAAATGGGTTATTGGCATTTGAAATTATTAATGATAATGTATATGACTTTGTATATTTATGGCATTTCTATTCCAAATGATAGGTATGTAATACCAAAACACATCAGTAACAATTAAAACATGAATAACTAACAAATTGATTTGAGTACATGGTTCTTGACTTCCTTTTTTAATTAGTTCAGTGAGGCAAGTAATTATTGCTTTAGTCTGTGTTGACAAAGTTTCACCTGATAAATCTTGCTTTTATTTCATCCATTTTCTATAATGCCAAATACTGACTAGTATTTTTTTAAAATTTGGGATGGGTACAAAGATAACATTCTTGCTTTTGGTTTCAATTTTATCTATATGCTGCTCATGTTTCCTGAGAAAATTGAAGCATTTTGAGAGCAATCCACCATTTTATTGAATAAAGAGTATACATTCAGCACACTGCAAAGATGCCATGTTGTATACTGCAGGAGGTCTTAAGAGTAATTATTAGCATTTTAACAAGTTTCCTCTAAAGAGAACCTTTGGCAGCAGCTTACTCGTGGGTAGTCATGACCCTACCATCTTGACCACTGTAATTTAACTGGGGTAGACACTCAACCTCAGGGAAGCCAGAGACGACTTCTGAGGTCCTGCAACCTGAGAGTCTTACCTCCCTATGTAGCATAGATATCTGAACTAATCAGATCCTCCTCCTGGGTGAGATTAAGTAGAGACACGTAGAGAGGCAGCTCGGTGGTGGACGCAGACACGAAAACATGCCACAGGACAGGTGGAAGGTGAATGCAGGCTGTGGAGGGATGGGCTACAGGCAGCTACGGAAGCAATGAGGTATCTTGATAGTTCTGTTAGCTGCCAAACGCTGCCTTCTAGTCACCTGAATGTTTGGCTGTTCAGTGGTTCCTATTCTATTTTTTTTTTTTTTTTGAGATCAAATCTTTTTATTGAGGCTAAAGATGAAAATGATAATCTGACATCCACGGTAAGGCAGGATCTGGCCCTGTAGCTGAAAAGCATTCCTATTCTATTTTAAAACAGGTTTTTGTTTTCTTTTCGGGTTTTCCTTGAAGATTGACTAAGATTCTTGTGTTCTGATCTTGTCTGTATGAGGTGACCTGAATAAATCTTTGTTTTTGCAAACAAAAGAACCTATATAAAAAACAAAATGACACAAAATTAGTTAACTTTTGGGCTAAAATATGTACCATATTGATGTACCATAGTTTATTAGTGTACCTATGTTAGTTGTTGTTGTTAGTTGCTGTCAAGTCGGTATCCGACTCATAGCGACCCTCTGTACAACAGGGGAAACACTATTGTCAGGGCTTCTTTGCTGTTCACAGGGTTTTCAATGGCAGATTGACTTTTGGGAGGGGGTTGCCACGTCCTTCACCCAAGCCTACAGCTTCTGGTGTTCCCAGGCTGTCTCCCATCCAGGTACTAACCAGGTCCGACCCTGCTTAGCTTCCCAGATCTGACGGGATCAGATGCCACAGGGCTACAGCTGCAGGCGTACCTATGTTAGGTAATTTTAAAATCACATTTATGGTATATTAGTATTGGGCAATCTTTTACATTCTTCAGTGAGATTTTTGTTTGTTTGCTTCCTATCCCTAATCTATGGGGAATTCTTGAGTGTATTTCCAAAAGAAGTCCATATTTAAGCTCTTAAGTGGATACAACTTATTAGCTATTTTATTCAAATCTCATATTGTGATGCCATAATTATATCTTTATTTTCAAATTACATTCTTATTTTTATCGTTTTTAGTACAGAAGTTTTGTTGTTGTTAGGTGCCATCGAGTCATTTCCAGCTCATAGCAACCCTATGCACAAAGAACAAAAAACTCGTCATCACTATGTCACACTGGGCACTATTGTCAGCACTTCTCTGATATTCATAGGGTTTTCAATAGCGGATTTTTTCAGGATTGGATTTCCAGGTCCTTCTCTATAGCCTGCAGCACCTGGTATTCCCAGGTGGTCTCCTGTCCAAGGACTAACCAGGCCGACCTTGCTTAGTTTCTGAGATCAGGCTGAATCGGATGCTAGGGTGCTATGGCTGCAGATGGTACAGAAGTTTAAGAATATATAATTTCTAAAAACAACATTATGTTTTAATTTATAGATAGAAAAAGTGATTAGTCTCCTTGCTATTGAAAACGTACACTCCTGTAATCCCAGCACCTAAGGAGGCGGAGGCCAGAGGATTGCAGGTTCAAGGGTAGAGGCAACCTGCATAACTTAGTGAGACCCTGTCTCAAGACAAAAAATACAAAAAGGGCTTGGGGTGTAGCTCAGTGATAGAGCACTTGGAAAGCATATGTAAGGCCCTGGGTTCAGACCCCCCAGTACCACACACACACAAAAATTGTACATATTTCATATTTGTAAAATTGTATGAGGTAATTTCAGTTGGAATTTTTGTTTATTTTCCCTGATATATCTCTATCTCTATCTATCTATCTATCTATCTATCTATCTATCTATCTATCAATCTATCTATCTATGACTATGTTCTGGGGGTTGAGCCCAGGGCCTTGTGCTTACATGCTTTGCAAGTGCTGTACCACTGAGCTGCACCCCCAGCCCATTTTTTTACATTTTTGGAGATAGAGTCTCCCTAAATTATACAGACTGCCTCTGGTTTTGAACTTGCAAGCATCCTGCCTCCACCTCCCTAGCCACTGCTATTCATAGGGTTTTGAATGGCAGATTGATTTTAGGGAGTGGGTTTCTGAGTCCTTCTCCCAAGCCTACGATATCTGGTGTTCCCAGGGATCTCCCATCCAAGTACTAACCAGGCCTGATCCTGTTTAGCTTCTGAGATCTGATGGGATCGGATGCCACAGGGCTACGTTTACAGGCTCAAAACTACCTTTTAAGGGACTGTAAATGATACATTTACTTATAGGTGATGACAGCAACTAAATGCCTCCATTGAATACATACTTCTTAAGCCACTGTTAGACTTAAGAGGTTATTATACTCCAAAGATGATGGAGATGATGAGAGACTTCACTGCTCTACCCCAGGAAGGGGAAAGTGATCAAAATTTGCCATTAGAAGTACAAATTAATAAGGGGTTAAAACATAATTTGAAACCTAACATGATACACACTTCCTGTGGCTATTAAGTAATTTAATTATTGATGATAAATTTGCTATTAGAGACCTTTGATACTGAAGGATTGAAAGCATAGCAAAACCTATCTTTGTGTGCCCTTTCCTTTCTGTGAATTTAATATGGAGCACTATGCTCTCTCGACTTCATACTGATGGAGGTGGAAGGGGGAGACGGAGGTGGAAGCCTGCCACTGAATTTGAATTATGTAGGGAACATAGCCGTGTTGTACTGTCTTGTCAATATCTCCTTCCAGCTGGTGCTGACATAATTAGGCACATCAAGCACAGAAGAAGACATTTTAAATTCAAAGCAGTGTTCCAAGTCCTGTGAGTAGCTATGAAAGGTGCCTGAAGTAATCAATAACACATGGTAAGGTGTGCAGTTCTAGTAGGTTAGCCACCCACTTTGGGTCTATTATAAGACATGAAGAAGTAGAAAAGCCAAGATTTCTAACTTTCATAAAGAGTGGCCTCTTTTAAAGAGTTTGACTTATTAGAGACTGTTTTCTTTAAGAAAATATGCTTGGTTTTGGATCTTTTACCATCAGCATAAAGCAGATAAATTCAATTTCCCTGAAACTGGGAACTTCACTCTTTTATACCTATACATGCTTCCAGCATTTAACACAGTGTGTATTAATTAGTAACATGTCAATAAATAAATGAATACATAAATGGAGAGCTCTGGTCTTGCCTTTTTTATCAGCTATGTGGGAACATACACATTTTAGGGGGCTGCTATATCATTAGAAATAAATTAGATAAAACATCTATAGCATACAGTTGATGCCCCATAATGGGAGTCATATATGATTATAATATATAATTGAAATTATACTGGAACATATCACACACTTTGGCTTTTACAAATATAACTCGGGCTTCTGTCCCTCACTGTCTTGCCTGATTCTTGTCTGCCTCTTCTTCCCCCCAATCCTTCTCCTTCATTCTTTTCCAACTCTCAATTTCTTATACATTTCTTGGCAGAATAGGTTACTTATCACTTTTAAATTTGTCTTCAAAGTCCATGGCTTCAGAGTCTCAGATGCCACTTTCTAAAAGACTTATCTAAGTACTTTACTAAACAAAGACAATTGTCTCCCAAGAAAAATTTTGGTGCCAGCTGAGATTAATTTTTCACCCGCTTCAGATATGTAATTTCTACTGTCATTCATAGAAAGTTCTGTCACAGTTGAAAAAAGACACCATATGGAACAAGGTCCGTAAATACCTTCCTACAACATGTGAAGGGTGTAAATTTAGTTTGTGATCCAAAAGATTGCAATCATCTAAATGGTCGTTTTCAAACTTCAAGGTAGAATTCTAGGACTCCTTAAGGGAAGAGAGGTTGAATGGTTGAATCTCTGGGTCTTTAAATGCCAACACTTTCATTTGCTTAACCTTTAGTTCTTGTTTTGGGGGGAAAATACATACTTAAAGAAAAAATGCTTAGAAATCACTTAACTAATAAGTTGGAAGAATAATCAGAAAAGTATTGCCCACTAAAAATTCTATGATAATAAGCATTACAGAATATAAGATAAATGATACATGTTTAGTGGTAATAAACCTTCACCAATATATAGCATTCTTTAAGATGATATAATCTAAGGCATAATTTGAGGCCATCAACTGGGTACATGTATGTGTCTTTATATGTATGCATATCACCCACCCATAACTTGAAACCAAGCAATAGGGTCAAAACTTGAAATGCACCATAAAATGGTATCCCCTTTTGTCTAATAGATGCCCATGCTGGTGTATAATAGTTGTAAGTTGCTTCCAGTGTGGGAAAAGTCTAATACTAATAAAAATAGGATCAAAAAGATATGTGACAAATGGTAGATATTTATTCCACATGTTTGGAGAGAGAGAGTAACAATTACAATTGTAACTTTCTGATAACAATGAGTACTATCTCAAACGAGATAAGAGCTATTCCCTACCATTTATGTTAGAAGAGTTTCCGAGGATAACTGAACAGATTTGCTGTATTTGAGCCCTCTAAGTAGTAGAGTCCAAGGTAGGATTTTATTAAAGGGAAACATGAAGGATAAAAGTGGGGAAGCTGGAGCAGGCAGAGATAGCTTTCAGATCACACATCTGATGTTTTGGAAAGGAGAGGAGAAAGGCAGGAGGTTTAGATAGAAAGAATCTTGGATTATAGCATAGTCATAAGAAAGTTTTGGCGAGGCCAAATCTTTCCTTAGAGGAGCCCTCTTTCTTCTAATACCTGAACAGGACCTCAAGTGGGAGCAACAGGGAAAAGCATGGCCCTGGACAAGCTCTGTTATGGATTGGCAGGGCCAGCAGCTGGATCTGTCAACCAATGATGCTCTCTGCAGCAGGAGACCTGAGCAGTGCATTTCCATGGTCTACACATTTCCCAAATAGGAAGATTGGTTTTAAAGACCTTTTAACAATTCTAGCCCTCCACGTCTATCGGGTTGTTGCATAGTGGGGGCTTGCGTTTTGCCATGAGGCTGAAAGCTATCCACCAGTATCTCAGATTGACACAGTGTCTGCAACAATAGGCTTAAACATAAATAAGATCATGTGCCTGGCACAGAATTGGGGAGTGTTTTATTTCGCTGTACATAAGGTCACTATGAGTCAGACTCAACTGGACAACGCCTAACAACAACAATTCTAACCTGACAGTCAATAAATCCACCTATGCTTTTTAATCAATCTGAAAAATAATTAACCTCAATCTTTGTTTTTGCAGAAAAATCTCTCCATAAAACTAATGTATCCTAAAAACAAAAGTTTTCAAATGAAGGCTTCTGGCTATATTTTCATAGCCTGTAAAATGTATTAGTCTATGGATACATTTATTCACTTCACAAACATAAAGTAATGAAATGCATACTGAATGCCAGGCAAAACATGATTTCTTTCCGATTCTTAAAGTATTATTATATACAAGATATGGAATGAATTTAGCAAGTCATCTTCAGAATCCAAAGTCTAGGATGCATGGCACTTATAAGTAGAATGCACTTAACAAATATTGGTGAATGGATAAATTGGCAGAATTCTGTGCAATGGAATTCAATCATTATGAGAGGGTGTATTGCTCTAGAATGTTTTCATAGGCTTCATATTCCTCTTAAATACCTCTACCTCAAAATCTTTATTCAAAATAATATATTTTAAACAAATATGATTATTTGACAAGTAAGAGATGTTACATTTTTAATAAAATTCTGCTTTGGGAAGATACATTTGATTCCATTTTTCTGAAATTTTCTATTTCATTTTTTATGGCTTTATTTTCTATAGTTTAATCTAAGAACATAATGAAAAACACAGAAAACAAGCTACACATTTAATGATGAGATTTCCTTGAGACCAAAACTTATTTTAAAGCATTTCAGTCTAACTTGAAAATATCTGATTTTTCCATTTCCAGCTAATTACATGGCTTTATAAACTCTGTTTCAAATAAGATCATATTTTATTAAACTTAACAAAAACAATTAATAAAATAAAACCATAACTTTAGAAACATATAGTACCATGTCTTTTTTTCCATCAGTGACATATAATACAAAAACATTTTATAGCAATAACCCAAGCAGGAAATTATAGTGATATTGGTATAAAAACAATACATCTTGTTTCTTTTAGCTCTATGGACATTTAGGAGACTGGGAGAGTGTCTGTTATCAAAATGAAAAAACAAACTCAGAAGTCCCCAAATCTACCTCTGCATTTGTACATGATTTCCCAAAATCTTATAAATCACTCTGTAGTACACCCCCCCCATTTCCTTCCTGAAAGACCACTGAGGAATTAAATATAGGGTTTTAAAAGTTGAAGGCATGTTTCAGTTCTGCATGATTTGTGCAATCTATCAGATGTTACCCAGGCTTGGGAGACAGATATTTATTTCATACTCGTCATTTGGCCAATTTCAGATCTTTCTGTATAGCTCTATACTTTTAAGTAATAGAAAATCATTACAGGTAATGATTATAGGAGGGTTTGATTTAATTGACCAGTTTGGGAGTTAAGTCTAATGGGTTTTAATAGTTATTTTGTAAGCTTTTAGAGTTTCCATTTACCCCTATCAATTCCTAAGAAATAACAAAACACATTTTGTAGTTAAAGTGAGAATATTTCCCTGTTGAAAATTGCCTGTTTTTATTATTGTAAGAATTGGTCCACTGAACTTAGCTCAGCCTCCAAGGTCTCAGCGAGAATGTTATGATTAATGAGGTAGCCATTAATGTCAGTAGATTGAACAACCAAAATCTGATTATATTAAAGTGCTTCCCAAACATTAGGGTCACATTAACAGTTTATTGAAACAAGCTGATAAAATTTAAAATGGTCATCTAATTCCCTTGGGTTCCTAATTGTTGCATGATAAATCACTCTGTAGAGAAATCTATTACAATGTTCCAAATGAGAAAATGTAATTTACTGTACCATTACTAAGGTGTTTGAAGCACTTCAGTTCTTTAACAGGAGGATTTTGCTAGAATCAGAAAAACAAAATGCCCAGATTTTTAAAGGGTCTGGCCTTGAATAAAACCTCTTAATGATAAATCTTCCAACTATGAATCGGGTAAGAAAAATGATGCGTTTTATGAGCCTACATTATGTAAAAACAAATTACATTAAAGTTCCTTATGAGTCGATTACTGAAAGTTCAGCGTGAATGAGCCTTTATTGATGCTCATCTACTCTTTTAGAAGGAAATCACTGCAGAAATAAACTGTCCCATATAAACTAGTTGAAATAATTTTTCACAGTGGAAGTCTGGTCAAGTTCCCTCCAGAGACCAATGTCTCCACTTTGAAAGATAATTTTTGGGATACCAAGCAAATGAAATGAAATCTTTGCCAGTTCATGTTTCTGATTATTCAATCCCTGAATGTAATATTTCCTGGAATGGACCAACAATCTCATATTATTTTTAAGTAGTTGAGATCATGTCATTACTTCTTCCTGGAAAAACCACTGGCCAAGAGACAGGAGGCGGAGGTGAGCGTTTCTGGGAATGGTCTGAAAAGGTGTGACCCCAACTATTATGATGTAACTAGTGACATAAAGGAAAGGCATATAAACATGTGCAAATAATGGGAAAGTGTTAATTTGTGTAGTGCCCATGGATTGGAAATACTCTGGGCTTGAAGCTCTATTTTACTAGAATTATTCAAATTCAAAGAAAAAGTATTTCAGGAGGCTTTCCTTGATCTTCTTTCCTCTCCAAGTCAGACTGGGTTTTGGGCCTTTCCACATTCCCAAACTGACTTCATAAAGTATTAACAGGGAAATCATCAAATTATATTATAATACTTTATATGCTTACATGATATATCAATTTTTCAAGGACAGTGCTTACAGTTTGGAAAAAATGTTTGATTCCAGAACTTGTCACATGACAAATGGTAAATGCCCTGGTGCTTAATGGCTATTTTAGATGTTTAATTTATGATCAAGATGGCTTAAAAATTCCTTCTATCCCTTATCTTTAATTATATTTTCCGTATTTCCATAAATGACTTCTTTAGAGTCTTTTGCATTTGTCCACATGTCTCACCAGAAAAGACTTGGTTGAATGGTAGTGTTTGGTTTTAGCACATCCAGTATACTTTGGAAACAGAAATATAGAATGGTTCAAGAGACAACTATGTGTTTGGTAGCTAGATAGGGGCATAGACTCAGCTCTCAGAGTGTGGAGTGATGGTTACCATTGTAGCCTGGTGCAACCTGATGATGAACCCCTGAGAAAGCAGAGTTTTTGGAAACACTGGTTAGGCCACTTGGAAAATGGGGGCAATCAATCCTCATATTAGTATTTATATCTTAAATGTCCTCAATTTATTCTACCTGTTCAAAGAGGCTTACAAAAGTGTAAACATGCCTCCTGGGTAATCTTAGTAACTTGACTTGAGAAAGGGATTGCAAGAGAAAGATGGCATAAAGAACATGCCATAACTTCTGCATACTTAGAGAATACAAAGAATTTTCCTAGGTAAAAATAAGTAAACTACACCTGTGCCTTAAATAAGAAATAAGACCTTTTCATTTTCCTCTAAAAAATTAAATATATCTGTATTGAATCTCAAAAGAATTGACACTTCAATTAACAGGAGAGTCAGTACAGAATATCAGAAGTCTGTATCTTTTTTTTTTTTTTACTTTAGAGAAACATATTCTTTGGCAGAGTATGAATATTTAAAAATCTTAATTTTTTTTCAGTACTGGCATCTTGCCCCTCATAATATTAGATTTTAAACTGACATAGTGCTAACCTATTCCAATTACATTATTGACAAATGCAGAGTATTCTTTTTTGATAACTGCATGGCTTGCTTCCTCAATTCCCTCAAGTCTTTACTCAAATTTTATACATCTCCAAATCTTTTTACCAATATACATAAAATAGCACTTCTCTGTCACTCTTTCCCCAGGTTCTTTCAAAAATTTGCTGTCAGAACACTAGACATATTGCTTATTTCTTCATGTTATCATCCATTTTCTCTCATTTTAAGTTTTGAGAAAATAGAAAATTTTAACTAAAACTCTAATGCCTATAGGAATATCTGGCACATCATAGGTGCCCAATACATATTTGTAGAAAAAATAAACAGAATATATCAATTACAAAGGATCTTCTAGTTTCAAAATAGAATAATTTATTAAGTTTGGAAGACAAAGTTTGGGATGAGAATATGCTGATCATCTATGTATTAAGGAGAGCTCATTTTGGCATCACACATAGGATAGCTCATCTTTACATCAGCTTTAGTGAGTAACTATTTAAAAATATTCTGAATTATAACACTTCTAATGAGACTTCATCAAGCATTGACTTGAAATGAACATTAACTGAATAGCAGGAAGGAAATTGGGAAACAAAGGTCCAGGTAATCCACAAATGGATTTTACCTTTTTTTAAAAGTAGAAATCAAGTTGGTTACATTTCAATCTCCCATTATTCCTGAACATAATTTTACTCCTCTTTTTTCAACATTCAAGGACCTCAAAACTTGGAGAAGGATGTATTTTTTCAGATATATTTTTTCTTAGTAAGTTTTAGAAGTTCTTTGTATATTCTGGATACTAATTCTTGTAAATTACTTTTATTGAAAATATATTGTATTTCTGTCCCTTGGTTTCTGGTATTTTTTGATATATAAATTTTTTGACCTAAGGAAATCAAATTAATTAAGCCTTTCTTTGACTTAGATCTTAAGAATGCTTTTCTGGTCTAAGGTCACAAATAATTTGTTCCTAAATTCCTTAAATGCCCTACCTAGAATTGCAATCCAATCTTCATCTCTGCCAGCACTCTGTATTCCTCTATCCTTGCTGGCTGATTTTCCTCTAAAGTATTTATACTTTTCTAATATACTATACAATTTTTTATGTTTTAGTGTCTGTCTCACTAAAATAAATGGATGCATCAAAGAAGCAGGGCTACTTGTACAGTATTTTCATTGATGTATCCATACTATACTGGGGTTTAGCTCAGTTGGTAGAGTGTTTGCTCTGCACACTCTGAGGCCCTGGGTTCAATTCCTAGCATAGCAAAATTAGGAGAATGACCTGGCAGCTCACATCTGATACAACCTCAAAACAACCAGTCATTGAAAACCCTATGAATAGCACAGAAATACTGATACAGTGCTGGGCATTGCACAGTGTCAGGGAGTATTTCAGTCTGTTGTACATACGGTAGCTATGAGTCAGACCCAACTAGATGGCACCTAACAACAATAACAACATCCATACTACAAGGAGAATGCTTGGTACAAGTAGATGTTCAATGAATATATATCATTTATAAATGAATATTTCTTCTAAAGGTTTTTAAGCTTTGACGTTTACATTTAGATCTTTAAATTTCTTGCAATTAAAGTTTTATTTATGGCATAATGTAGCATTCTACTTTTACATGTTTTCCAAATGGATAACAAATTGTCCCAGCATCACTTATTCAATATCTCAACAGCTAGAACATATCTAGGGCTTCCCAATTATATATTTCTTTATATACTTGTTGTTGCTGTGCTGTTGTTAGGTGCCGTTGAGTCGGTATCCGACTCATAGCGACCCTCATAGGGTTTTCAATGGCTGAGTGGTTTGGGATTGCCTTGGGAGTGGATTGCCAGGCCCTTCATTCGCTAAAAGGTTGTTGTTGTTGTTGTTAGGTATAGTCAAGTCAGTTCGGATGCACAGCAACAGAACTAAACATTCCCTGACACTGTGCCATGCCCCGCACTATGTCAGTGCTTCTGTGATATTCATAGGGCTTTTGATGGTTGATTGTTTTGGGAATGGGTTGCCAGGTCCTTCTCTCATTTTCTAGTGCTAAAGATTGAACCCAGGGCCTCAGATAGCACAGAGCAACAGTCTACTAACTGAGCTAAGCCCTAACCCCTACTAGAAAGTACAAGCTCTATGAAAACAGAAACTCATCTTTGTTATCTGCTTCATCTTCAATGCTTAGAACTACACTTCTTATGTTGAACTATTACACAGAAATAAGAACAAAATGATTCATAACTGTACAAAAACATGGAAGAATTTGACAAGAGTAATATTTAATAAAAAATAACAAATCAAATTCTAAAGGACACATACTATATAATTCCAAATATATAAGGTATGAAAAAGTAGTAATTGACTAGGAAAAGATGATGTTTTTGTGTTGCTAATAATATTCTGATTCTTTATCTGGTTGCTAATTAATTCAATGGGCTGGGATTTAGCTCAGTTGGTAGAACACTGCTCTGCAGTCTCTATGGTCCCGAGTTCGATTCCCAGCACCACAAAAATGGGTGAAGGACGTGGCAACCCACTCCCAAGGCAATCCCGAAACAGTCAGCCATTGAAAGTCCCATGAGGGTCGCTATGAATCGGACACAACTCGACGGCACCTAACAACAACAACAACAATTAATTCAATAAAAATTATAAGGTTTAATGGACACTTGTTGTGGGGACCCTTATTCCATTCCATTACTCTTTCCATATATGTCTATACTAATACCAAACTATGCTAGTTATTAAATTTTGAAATGTCTTCATATCCAACAGGGTGAAATTTCTATGTTATTATTTATTAGATTTATGCTTGCTAAAGTAATGAAGCATTTATTCTGCCTTTTCTAGATAAGTTACACTATGGATAATTAAATGGTTGATGAAGAAATACTCCTTTTATAGCAACATTCTAGCAAATGATAAATATTATTATGATATTAGAGTATCACTATTTTGCAGTTTCTTCCATATTAATGGATGTAGACATTGATCACTGATGGCTACTAACATTTCAAGAGAGACACAATGAGGCATTTTATGCTTCCAAATGGAAAACCATCACCTCCTGGGAAGTAGCTTTGCCAAAAGGAGGAAAAGAAAAAAAAACTTATCTAAATCTTTTCAAGTAGCAATTTACAAGAAATCAGAGGGCAGAAGATGTTGGAGTACAACATAAGATGTAATTAGCAAAGTCTAGACTGTGAGAAACTCAAAGACAAACAAATTAGTTGCTTTAGTAAAAATTGACAAGAAAGAAAAGCAGGTGGTGGAAGAGAAATATATAGGCTTCTCACCAATTACAACATATGGGTCTTACTTGAATTCTAAAACTACAAAATAATTATCACATTTATGAAATAGTTGGAA
Source organism: Pedetes capensis (assembly GCA_007922755.1). Lineage (NCBI taxonomy): Eukaryota > Metazoa > Chordata > Mammalia > Rodentia > Pedetidae > Pedetes > Pedetes capensis. The sequence continues at coordinate 25,668 of VMDO01008923.1, forward strand.
ATGTAAACACTAAATATGTATATGCCTGCTGCTGGACCATTGGTGTATCCAATTCTGTCAGATCTTAGAAGCTAAACAGGATTGAAGCTGGTGAATCTTTGGATGGGAGACCACTTGGGAATACCAGGTGCTGCAAGCTTGGGAGAAGAACCTGGCAGCCCACTCTCCCAAAAAAAACAACCATTGTAAACTCTATGAATAGCAGAGAAGCACTGACAATAGTGTTTCATTTGTTGTATATAGGGTTGCTGTGAGTCAGAAGCTAACTTGATGACACCTAACAACAACAACAATGACAAATAGGCATGTGACAATATTAAGATATTTAAATATGATAATGTAATGGTGGTTATTTATTTATTTATTAATAAATGTTGTGAGCTACAGAGTAATATGTAACTGTTACATATTCATCAACTTACATATTTTACAGAACCATTTAAACTAAAGAAGAGAAGGAAAGATGAAAAAAGTAGGTATTTTAATTAATATGTAAAAAATCATATGTAATTACAGGTTATATCTTCATTAATTTTTTCCCTTCCACTAATTTTCTCCATATATTTATATAGTTGCATCATATATTTTGAGATTTCCCCTTTACCCCCTGCATTATTTCCACTTTCCTTCCCCCTTCCTCAACCTCTGCTCCCATCCACTAATCCCCTCCCTGCTTTTTTCTACTCTGCTTATATTATCCCTTCTTAGACAATCAAGATTGTTTATTTTTATAAATCTGCATATGTGTAGGTTTTCTTTTTCTTCCTTTAATTTAGATTTGGCTCCCATGTATAAGTGAGAACATATGGTATTTCTCTTTTGGGGACTGGGTTAGTTCCCTTAAGATGATGTTCTCTAGTTCCATTCATTTTGCTGCAAATGACAAAATTCTTGTTTAATACTAAGTAATATTCCATTTTTTTATAAAAAATGAGTTGTTGCTGTTAAGTGTCATTGAGTCAAGTCTGACTTATAGTGACCCTCATAAGTCCTTATTTTCTAGAACTGTAAAATATCGTTGAACAAAATGGAAAATACTTCATTGACTCCAATCATATAAATTTCAGAATAGACTTCCAAAGTCTGTGTTTGACTGTTCAAAAGAACTCTTTAAGGTTTTTCCATCTTCAACAGCTCATTTTAAATTTAGACATTCCATTTATTCTTGTGTAAATTTTGATATTCCATTTTGTTGACTGCAATGAGGGAGGTCAGAGTGAAAGAGAACAGGAGTGTTGGTGATAGGATTGCCAGAGAAAAATAAAGGCCACTCAAGTAATTTTCACTGTCAGATAAAAAATCAACAATGACTTAGGTAAGTATTTCCCAAATATTGCATGATCCATTCTTATACTATATAAATTTTACTTATCTGAAAATCACATTTAATTATGTGTCATCAACTGTTATCTATTAAATCCAATTAGCAGGCTACTGCTGTTGATGGCAGTACAGATAGGGAGGAATGAAAGCCTTCAAGAAACTGACTCTAGTGTTGACTTTTTATACCTTTGTTGTTGTTGTTAGGTGCTGTCAAGTCGAGTTGCATATAGCAACCCTATATGCAGCAGAATGAAACACTCCCCGATTCTGTACCATGCACATGATCTTATTTATGTTTAAGCCCATTGTTGCAGACACTGTGTCAATCCATTTGGTGGAGGGTTTTCCTTTTTTTCGTTGACCTACCACTCTCTCAAACATGGTGTCTTTCTCAAGGGATTGGTCCCTCCTGACTACATGTCCAAAATATATAAGACACAGTCTAGCCATCCTTGCTTCCAAGGAGCACACACAAGCAAAATTTTACTAAAGATCATTCAAAAGTGACTGCGGCAGTATATAGACAGGGAACAGCCAGAAAATGAAGCTGGATTCAGAAGAGTGTGGGGAGCCAGGGATATCATTGCTGATGTCAGGTGGATATTAGCCAAAAGCAGAGAATATCCAAAAGATGTCTATCTATTTTAGACCTTTAGTAACTAACAAAAAAAAAACCATTGACCCACACAATTCATTTCTAAAGACAAAAGAGTTACAGTCTTCTGTTTGTTTTAATTTCAGTGCTAAAATGTTATGTCCCCATGACAGAAGCAGTTATTTTACCATCATCTCTCCTCTATCTTAGGTTACGGTAGAGGCTTGCATCTAGAGTAATCATTATAGAAATCAAAGTGCTGGTCAGTAGTTGGAAAAAACAGTGCCAACAGTAGCATCAAAAACCACAAGAGCCTCTATTAGGTTGCTTTTCATGCATCTATGGACAGTTCTCACATTTTAAATTTTACATAATGTGTCTGTCTTATTAAATATGGAAACAAAGAGAAAGCACTCACATCCATTAATCTCCTCCAGGTGCTTTATCCTCTTCTTTTTCCCCCAGCTGGTTTTATATTTACTATTATTTTTTTCTTTCCAGTCATTGCATCTTTATCTACTCCTTGAAACAAAATCAACAATAAAAATAAAAAGCCATTAAACCAATGAAAGCATGGCTATGGTTGCTGATTTAAGTAGCACTTCATCTGAATTGGATCTACTCTCTTAAATTAAGGAGATTGTTAGTTTATCAGAGGGTCTTATATATCACTTCTTCAAGTGATAGCAGGTCATATGTTTGAATTCCAGTCAACCATATAAAACTATACCTTGACCTTGTATGGCCAATGAGCCATCAACCTGCACTAAAATAATTTTCCATTCTATCCATTTATCCAAGTCAAGAAGAGGCAGCAAATCAGTGGATGACAATCACATGTATTCAAAGTAAAAATCTTTCATTTATAAAGTTTTTTCTGGACATTCTGAAAAAGTGTTCTGGTGCTGTCAGAAACAGGTTTGAATTACAACTCTTCTCCTCAATTTCTCTGTGACCACAACAAATTAGTTTGCTTAACATCCCTGTACTTTGGTTTCTTCCCATGTAACAGGGAAAATAATACTTAGCTTACAGATGTGTTCTAAGTTTATGTAGACAAAGCCATCCATCCTATGTAATGTTTATATAAACTACTGGTGGGAATGTAAAATGATACACTCATGTTTGGAACCATTTTGGAAATTTATTTAAATGTAAATATATACCTATCATATCACCTACCATCCCATTCCTAAGTATTTACCCAAGAGAAATAAAAGTATATATCCATACTAAGATTTTTATATCTAGGTTCACAACAGCTTTCTTGATAATAGATAAGACATGGAAACAACTCTAGTGGCCATTAACAGGTGAACTGATGAACAATTTATCATTTACTCATAGAATACAATACTTTTCAGCTATAAAATGAAATTAATGATATATGCAACAACATGATGAGTTTCAAGATAATAATGCTGAGAGGAAGGAACCAGAATCATAATGCATGAAATCCAAACAATTGCATAGCAAAAGAAACCACGTCGGTGTTTGCCTGGAGATGGGAGGGGGGGAAGGGCAGAATCACAAAGGGGCATAAATAAAATTTTGCAGATAGTGGAATTATATATTACCTTGATGATCTCACAGGAATGCATCTGTCAAGATAATCAAAATACACACTCTGCACATGTGCAACTTAAAGTATCTCAATAAAGTTGAAACAAATAAACTACAGAGATATTATTGTTAATAAACTAAGATCTAATACCAAAAGTAAAATGCTCTTGGATTTTTCCATGAACAATCAGAATGATACTTCTCTCTAAAAATAAATTCATTATTATCAATTTCTGTTTGAAGTACTTCAAACAAAATTTTTCCAAATATTTCAGATTCATACCCAGCCCAAGTGTAGAAACAAAAGAGAGTTACATTCATGACATGAGTATTTTCTCTACAAAGGATTTTTCTTTGGTTTTACCTCTCTTTTTAAAACAGGTGTGCCCTAACTCCATTAACTCTCTAATTTTTACTCTTATATACATAACTTATTTGGACTAACTAATCGAATTGAATACATATGAGCAGGTGCCATGATTGTCTTAGGGCAATTCTTTGGGACCAGACTTGGGAAGGAGATTTGTATCTGGGAAGTTTGTGGAGGTGGGTCCCTAAGGTCCATGCCTATGGCACAGTGAAGGAAGTCAGATTGGGCAGAAGGAAGATTTGAATTGTGACACATTCAACACAAAGTCCTCAGCCAATGCTGCAGACAGCACTCCAGAGCCAAGATGACCCTTCAGAATTTTGTCCTCTGTAGCCAGGGGTAGGACCAGTACAGTTCACCTCCCATGGGCCAAGCATTGTATGTGGGCTGTCTCTAACAGGAGGAATGACCTTGCTCAGAAAGACTACCTTTTGCTCAAGAAAGCAGCTGAGTTGAGTACTATCAGCTACCAACTCTCCTAATATTAGGAATCACTGAGTCCTGAAGGGAAGATCAAAGGCACACCACAGAGTCCACTACAACTTTTCTTTTTGCATCTTTTCCCTTTTATTATGATGAGATCCTGGTAGGTTTTAACAAGGCCAATTTGATATGGTGCACCCCATATTTGTTACTCCCAGACTGTTGTCAATATTTTAAATCAGAAGGTATGAAGATTTTGCAGGGTCTTTTTGTTGTTTTTCTTTTCTTTTTCTTTCCCTTTCTCTCTTTCATTCCTTCCTTCTCTCCTTCCTTCCTTCTTTTCTTTCTCTTTCTTTCTTTCTTCTTTTCTTTCTTTTTTTCTTTCTTTCCTTCTTTCTTTATTGTTCTTTGTAAGATGACCTGAAAATACTGTACAACCTTTACTTGCTGTTGGTGCTGCCAAGTTGGTGTCGGACTCACGGTGACCCTATGTACAGCAGGCAAAACAGTATTGTCAGTGCTTCTCTGCAATTCATAGGGTATTCAGTGACTGATTGTTTTGGGAGTGGGCTGCTGGGTCCTTCTCCCAAGTCTACAGCACCTGGCATTCCCAAGTGGTTTCCCATTCAAGCACTAACCAGACCTGACCCTGTTTAGCTGCCAAGATCTGACAGGAATGGACACCACAATGGTATGGCTGCAGGTATAACCTTTACTAGAATATAAAAATCATTTAAAAATTGTTTCTCTTTGAAGATTTTGTCAAGAACATCTTATGAAAAACATCTAAAATTCTCTTAAGTAGTTGTAAGAAGAAAGTGCTTTGAAGTGCAGTACAGTAAGGCATACCTGTAATCCCATTGACTTGAGTGGCAGATGCAGGAGGATCACAAGTTTAAGTCGGAGGTCGCCTATGTAATTTAGTGAGACATAGTCTCAAGATTAAAAAATATTGGGGCTAGGTGTTCATCCCAGTGGTAGAGCACCTACAAAGTATGTGAGAGCACCTGAGTACCACAATAAACACACACACACACACACACACACACACACACACACACGACTCTTCCACAAACATGTTCCTAGTTTTAATTTACTCTTGAGGCAAACTGTCAAATAGTTACCAACTCTGGTACTGATAAAATAAGTTTCAAAATAAATCACTATGTCAGGCAGGCACACATAGTCAGCAACGGCCTCAATATAAGCAAATGACTAGAACTGAATGCTTTCTGTCACTCTGGTGGCTGAAAATTAATATTATAAGTCAGTACTCTACAAGGTAGTAACAGCACTAAACTTGTCCCCTTCCAAAAGAATCCACACAATTACCTCAAAGAAACATTTGATTCATTGTGTTTTCAAAGCATTCTCTTTGGATTTACTAATTTTCAAAGAATTTCCTCTTAAAATTTCAAGGCATGCCATTCTTCTGAAATGTGCTTCTCCAGAGTAGCTCTTCTTCACCTTCTTGTAAATGCCATTCTTTTGTGCTATTTTCCAATTATGATTAAAGGTATCAATAAATGCCTACTAATAATTTGGTGTAAAAAAAAGGAAAGCATATTCAAGACTTTGTTTTCCTAAATATTTATTTCAAATACTACATTTTCACAGTGGTTTTAATCCTAATGTCATCCTTAAAATAAATCATTATGTGTACTTCATGTGATCTTTTCAGAATGCAATAAAACAGATTGTTTTTAATGGTTGTTCCAGCAATGAGAAATATCTGTGTTAGGTGGAAACAACAAATTGATGCTTTTTCAATTCCTTTTAATGGCACGAGGATCTTTGCAACCTGCTGTGAAAAATATTCTCTTAATGATAGGCCTGTGGCACAACTTAAGGAGTCATCAAGAAATAAATGCACCGCTGTCTGGTTGGCAGCTTGGTGTCCCTTAATTGAAGTGTTATAAGATTCTGTGCAGAGGAAGCCTCCAGGGTTTCATAGCTAAATGGCACGGACACCTCTGATGAGACATGCGGATGAAGATGTGTCAATACAATCTTCGCCAATTTGCTGTAATAGCAGGGACTGATTAATTTTATAACCACGGGTGCTTCTATTAGCTAACCTAAGGAATGATTTAGACTTTATTAAGCGACTTATTTCTATCTTTCTTGAAGAGACTACTGCAACATAGTTTATCTCTGACTATTACACTGTGGCACATTTTCTAATAAAGACTCTAAAATTTATTATTAAAGAAAAGATCATGTACTCACTGTGGCTTAGATGAGGCTTAATAGTAGCAACTTTTGTGACTCCTAGTGTCTCTAAAGCACTTCAGCAAACTTAGAGATTCTCAAAAATAAAGTAACTTCATATTCAAAGCAATTGAGTTGGAAGCTCTTATATACATTTTTAATGTGCAAAAAATTGAAGTAACTGAATCAAAAGTATGTGGCTGTATATTTTTATCTTTTTCTTGATATAAAATTGCTTTAATATTTTATCATAATTGCCCTTGGACATCCAACATCACTTGGTTACACATAATGAACTAATGCTTTATATTTTAGAGATTTTTCAATAAAAAATTAATTATCATGCATGGGTAGGCAATGTATTTAGAGATTGAGCTACATGATTTTATGCATAAAACAGGCTCCAGTTTATATATTGAAACATCTATGCTGTAATGGTCACCTTGCAATAAAAATCAGATACAAAGACTCATTTAAATCTTATGAAATATGAGCTCAGGGACATACACACCTTTGTATTTTTTGAAACTATAAAAAGAAATGAAACTGCATTTACTATAACTTGAATTTCCAGTAATTTTTAAAAAGATGACTGAGAATCCATTAAAAGCAATTTTATTACACAAGCAATGAGACCATTATTAGTACTTAATACTATAATAGATCCTGGTATTGTAAAATGCCTATCATAGAAGATATGATATTCAATAAATAACATTTTATATCCTTCTCTCAGAGCTAAAGATGTCTGTAAACACTCTTTATACCCCAGTGGTCTCTTCTAGGTTCATGTTAGTCTGTACAATAATAACAGAAATACTGAAGAGATCTGGATTCTCAAATTTTTTTCAAATTTACCTGTAATAAGCAGTACTCACTTGTATCAAAAATGTGCCAAATATTATGGGTCTATCTTAGAATTTAAAAATCATGATTTTGATGTGTCTCACTCATGTCTTTAAAAATATTATGAGATCCACTTTGATCATGGCGGTTTAAATGTCTGCATTATAAGGCAAGATAAATAGATGCCTTCTAAACTTTAACAGCCTGTAGCCATACCATTGTGGCATCTGATCCTGTCAGATCTCGGAAGCTAAGCAGGGTTGGGCCTGGTTAGTACTTGGATGGGAGACCGCCTGGGAACACCAGGTGCTGTAGGCTTGGGAGAAGGACCAGCAACTCATTCCCAGAAAACAATCTGCAATTGAAAACCCTATGAATAGCAGAGAAACACTGACAATACTGTTTTGCCTGTTGTACGTAGGGTCACTTTGAGTCGGACACTGACCTGATGACACCTAACAACAACAATATGGTAAGTCTGGTTGGTAAACTACTTGTGAACATATGTGGGACCAGCCCGTCAGATACATTGGGTAAGGATGTAAGGAGGGGCACTTTCTCAGAAGAGACTTATGGTCCTGTTCTAGGAGAAAAAAAATAAAGAAAGAAAGAACAGAGATATATTTACAAGTTTTATTTTGGTAGGTATTGTTAAAAGACCAGGCAAATGCTGTGGCACATACCTATAATCCCAGTAACCTGAGAGGCTGAGGCAAGAGGATTACAGGATGAAGGCCATAGTTAACCTGCACAACTTCTCAAAACCCTGTTTCAAAAAAAAAAAGAGTGCTGAAGTGCAGCTCAGTGGTAAAGCACTTGCCTAGAGTGTCCCAGGCCCTGAGTTTGAGCTCCAACACCACAAACAAACAAACAAACAAACAAATGTACTCAACATGCTCTGAATTCCAGCCCCAGTTTAGTTAAAGTGAGCAATATTAGGAATTGAGGGGTTAGGTTTTGATGCTACTCAGTAGATATGTAATCTGTAGTAAGTTCATCTTGAGGAACATTTTATCTATTGGTAAAAAGAAGGTGGAATTAGATCATCTTTGAAGTTGCATTTCCCTCTACCATTTTACTCATAATAAATCAGGACTAAGTTATTATGAAGACTTTGATATTATGTTTAGTAAAATCCACACATACTTGCAAGAGTAGCGGAGATTTCTATCCCCTTCAGAACAGGACAAATTTCAGGGCGTTGGTTGCTTGTGGTACAAAGATTACCAGAGCTAAGAAAATACAGTTCTAGATACATGATTAGTTATTTATGTTTGAGGAGGAAAGAAGAGGTGGGTAATTTTGATGTAATTGCTAACGCCAAGGATAAGGAGTCATTGGAAGTCATACAAAAGCCACACCACAGAATTTCCACTGGTTACACAGGTGACAAGTGGTGAATTATAAGAACTTGGTCATGTCTGACCATTTTCATACTTAGTATTTTTGAAATTCATCAGAATTTAAACCAACTTTACTGCTAACTACTTATCACCTATTTTGAACATAAAAATGCATCAAAATGTTCTAAAGGATTAAATAAAATACTTAGAAATATTAGATGCTTTGAGTTTCTGTTTAGTTAATCAAAGGTTTCAATCTTATGGGAAGGATAAAAATAAAATTTGAGTGAAGGTTGCAAGAAATAATTAAATGAAAATTCAAGAACAACACAAAATGTAATCAGTGATATCAAAATATTTTTTATTGTATGAACCATTAAAAACTAGTGCTGGGATGTATTCACAATTTATGACTATTTATTTTAAATTATAAGGATTCATCTCTGAGCTAGTATACTATGACCCCTATAATATATATTAAAATAAAGTTTTAAGGATGAAGCAAACATAAATCTGGAAAATAGCACTGTTCTTTTCTTTCTGTACCTCAGTGAATTATGTTGCACATATCTCCTGCAACACAATCACTCCATTTCAGATGTCCCTAAAATATTCTGCCAGAGTGAAATGAAAGTTCATAAAATGAAAACTAAAGGAAAACACTGATGAAACAGAAGAACATCTGGAAATAAAGAGGAAAGATAATCACAGAGGGAATAATGAAAAGACTACTGGGTATGAATAACTGGTAAACTGTAATCAATGTGAAAAAGACTAACATAAGAAATAATGTGAGCATCACAAGACAAGATGTTGTGTATAACACTTAAACATATGGAGCATGCTCTCATCATGGAAAGGTTTTTCTTGACCCCCACACAGGCTGAGACAGCTTCCCTATTGGGAAATCTGATTTTAGAGTGTGCTAGTGAAGCCAACAAATTACAGAGAAATGCATACTCCAGAGCCAGAAATGATCTTCCCATCCATGAGAGCCAAGAGCACATTTCTACAAGTAATCATTTATGAATGACCATGGATTGTCCTCTCAGGAGTTTGTTTGTTATACTCTGTGCCTTATAAAAAGGTTATTGGTTTTGCTTACAAAGAAAATATAAGTAAATATAGAAAATACATTAAAATTTTAATAATAACTTCTGGATATACTAAAACACATTTATTTTGGTAGGTATAGTTAAAGGACCAAGCAGATGCTATGGCACTTACCATAATCCCAGTGACCTGAAAGGCTGAGGCAAGATGGCCCATTCAAGCCTGCATGACTTCACAAAACCCTGTTTCAAAAAAATATAAAAAATAAAAAGGAGGTGCTGAAGTGCAGCTCAGTGGTAGAACACTTGCTTAGAGTGTCAGAGGCACATTTATTTCGGTAGGTATAGTTAAAGTTTTGTGACAATTCCCTTTTATTTTGTTGGTAAAAGGAAATGTCTCTCCAGTCTTGAACGAATAATGCACAATGTGATCCTTGAGTTTAACAGAGTTTGAGTCCATGAATATTGTACTGAATGAAATATTAGGGTAAGCAGACATTGATTTTAATTAAGTATTCTATGAGTTATTTTTGGTGACACTAGAAATATTCACGTTTATACCATAGACATATTATTGTTGTTGTTATTAGATGTCATCGAGTCAGGTCCAACTTACAGCAACTCCATGTAGAACAGAACAAAACACTACCCAACATTGTGCCCTGCCTGGCACCCTGTCAGCATTTCTCTGCTATTCATAGGGTTTTTAATGGATGACTGTGTTGAGAGTAGGCTACTGGGTCCTTCTCCCAAATCATAGACATAGCTACCTATTATTGTTGCTTAGTCAAGCCCTATTGAAAGCAGTATGATATGGTATGTTATAGTTTTATACAATTTTATAAGAGAAAAACATGATAAACAGAAATAGGATGTCATTATACAAATGATACTCTACAACTCTATTTTTAGCCTGTGTTCATGGGTTCTATACCTATTTTTCAGAAGGAAAGTGTCAACTTTGTATTTAATCTTTTCAAATATTCTTTTCCTATTTCTTTGGAGCATAAAAGCATTATTTACAACAGTAGTTCTCAAACTCTTTTAAAGTCTCAAGAATTCTTTTTACTCTTAAACATTTTTGTAGATGCCAACAGTATTTTCCTGTGTGGATATATCTACCGATAACTGCTATTAAATTCTTAAAATGTTTACTAATTAATTTATTTTAAAAAACAATCACAGGATAAAATGACTATTTTTAAACAGATTAGTGAAGAATGACTATTTTTTCATCATTTTCAATTTCATTAATCTTCAGGTACATGGAAAACAAATGGATTCTATATTTGGGTCTCCATGTGATCTAATATCTGTTACTTAATTGAAGCATATGAAGAAAATCTTGCCTCATACAGATATTAGAAAAAGAAGCAAGTTTTTTTTTGTTGTTGTTTTCTTTTCTTTGTGTGTGTATGTTTGGTATTAGGAGGGGTGTTGGACCTAGAGCCTAACACATACTTTCATGTACTCCACCACTGGGCTGCACCGTCAGCCCCTTTTTTTTTTTTTGCTTTGAAACAGGGTCTCACTAAATTGAGAAATTGAGTAGGCTTCCTATGGCCTAGAACTCGGGCTCATCCTGCCTCCACTTCCTGAGTCACAGGGTTACAAGTTTGGGCCACTGTGCCAGGCACTGTTGTTGTTGTTAGATGCTGTCAATTCAGGTCCAATTCATAAGGACTCTATGTACAACAGAACCAAACACTCCCTGACACTGTGCCATGCCCGTCACTATATCTGTGCTCCTCTGCTGTTCATAGGTTTTTGATGGCTGATTGTTTTGGGATTGTTTCAGGAATAGGCTTCCGGGTTCTTCTCCCATTTTTTGTAGTGCTGGGGATCAAAGCCAAGGCCTCAGGGAGCACAGAGAGGCACTCTACCAACTGAGCTAAACCCCAGCCCCGGTGCCTGGCACTAGAATATTCTAATATTCTTTTCAGATGATTGTATATATTCTTCTTTGGTACTATACTGAAATTCAACACATGTTAATTTCTTGAATATTAAATTATAATGTGGAACATAAAACCATATCAATAGATTTGTTTAGTACCCTGTTACAAGTCTTTGATCTCTTTTGTGATTTTGATCTTTTTTTAATCTCTAGAATGATTTCATATCATCCATCACTGGCAAATACCAGTACTATCTTCATATCAGGGCTGAGATTTAGCTCAGTTGGTAGAGCGCTTGCTTTGTACTCTCTGAGGGCCTGGTTTTGATCTATAGCACCACAAAAATGAGAGAAAGAACTGGCAGCCCACTCCTGAAAATATCAGCCATTGAAAAACCCCATGAATAGCAGAGAAGCACTGACAAAGTGCTGGGCATGACACAGTGTCGGGGAGTGTATCATTCTGTTGTATATGAGTTGGACATGACAGCACCTAACAACAACATTTTCATACCATTGTAAACATAATTTTTATTTTGCAGACCTATCATTGATTCCTTACTCGGAGAACTGATGATTTTTAGCTTTCTTTTGTGGTCTTCATTTAAATTTTGTAAGCATCACTCTGCTCTGGGGCAGGGAAAATCAAACTGTTTCTCTAAGAAGCAAGTTAGAATCTTCTTGACTACCCACACAGACTGTAGCTCTGTTTCTGTCAAGCAGAAGAAGCTCTCTCCAGAAAATGTTTGATGTCTTTAAATAAATACTTTGAATTTTTTCATATGAAAAGTTAATTTTTTTAAAACAGAGCCTTTTTCTTGATTTTTTTGACGATCTAGGAGATATAGTTTTAATAATGTTGAATTGGGCAATGGGAATTTTAAAAATGTATAATGGAATTATGTCAGCAAGATAGTGAAATAGGAGGTGCAGCCCTTCCCCCAAAAAAACACCAATTCTGACAATCACCTGTGGACAAAGGGACTTTTGTGGGAGCCTGGATGTCTAGCGGAGAGATTCCAGCACCCTGTTGGAGACAAAAACCCAAGAACAGAAGCACTGAAAAGGGTATGAGGAAGTTTTACTTTACTCATGTCACCTCCCCCCCCCCAAAGTAGAACAGCTCAAAGCCAGTGTACACCTGGTGGGCCTGAGATTTGTTCCATGAGGGAAGGTGAGAGAGTAGTGAGTCCCCAGCTTCCCCGACTACCCAGGAATCTCACTTGTTTCTTGTACCACCATAACACTGAAGGGATCTACACAGTTGAATAGTCTGGAGACAGGGAGGTATGGGAAAAGGAGTTAGGGGGGAATCACAGAAACTAGGACACAAAAGTCATTCAAAGACTAAAATTTCTCCTAACCACCTCACAGATCCCATCATGAAGTATTCCAATAAGTCTTATAGAAAATATCATTGTTGGACCAGCCCCACCCCACAACTAGCCCACGGGAGCCCATGAGTCTACACATTCCTGTCACTCTATAATTGACCTTATGAGCATCCCTGCAGACAGTAGGCATGACTTTCTACAGATCATGCATGAGCGCAAGTACACAGCCAGTTTGACTCTACTGGTTTGGAAGACTGTGTATAACCTTGAATACCTCAAGGCACTCTTCTAGAGAAAATAATTATAAGACTCTCAGCACTGAGCCCAGATTTGTGGAATAAAGGAAAGGCATACAACCCATGAACTCCCCAACCCAACTCAAAAGGGAACAAGAGTAGTGGGATGGGTGTGTCCATAGAAAATATCTGAAAGTTTTCACAGAATTAATACTTGGCCTAGCTCTGATCACTTGTCTCTCTCTAAGCCAGTCATCAAAGATTAGGAGAGTTGACTCATTCAAATGTGAAAGCATCAATGAAATAATTTAATAAACATAAAATCATCAAGGAAATATGACACTGCAAAATGAACATGATAGTTTTTTCTAATAGCCAATGGGAAATAAGTGAAGATCTATGAATTGCTAATAAAGAATCTGAAATAATTGTTTTAAGAAATCTCAGCAATTGTGTTCAAGAGAACACAATTAGACAGCCTAAAGAAATCAGAAAAATCATACATGAACAAGGCAAGAAGTCTAACAAAGAGATGAAAAACATAAGGAAAATTCTGGACAGAAATTCTGGAGATGCAGAATACAATGAATAATGAAAAATTTAATAGGGAGCTTCAGCAGCAGACCAAACAAGAAGGCACAATTTTTGAAATCAAAGACAGTTCATTTGATGTTATCCAGGCAGAGGAGAAAAAAGAAAAATGAGTAGAAAAGACTGAAAAAATCCTACAGGATTTATGGGACACCATCAAGCAAACCAATATAGGCATCATGAGAGTATAAGAAGGAGAAGCCATAGACAAAAGAGAAGAAAATTATTTAAAGAAATCATGGCTAGAAACTTTCTAAATCTTGGGAGGAATCTTGACCTCCAGGTTCATGAAGCCTTTTATGGTTTGAATATAAAATATCCTCCAAAAGCTCATGTTTGAATAAATGGTCACCAGGAGAAGCACTGTTTAGGGAGGCTGTGGACCATCTGCCGGTGGGACCTAGCTGGCAGAAGTAGGTCACAGGGAGCTGGCCTCTAAATATTATATCCGCCCCAGGTCTGGCCTGGCCCTCCTGGTTGGACACAATGTGGACAGCTCTCATTGGCCACACACGCCTGCTACTTCCTCGTTATGCCCTCCCATCATGATGGACTAAATCTCTGAGAGTGAGCCAAAACAAATCTGTTCTCTCCTAAGTTGTTCTGTGAGGTATTTTGTCACAGACACACAGAAGTTGATGAATTCAGAAAATCACTACAATCTTTATAATTGAATTTAAGTTGTTATCAATTTAACATAGAATGTTATTGTTGTAAGCTTCTATTGTTGTTGTTGTTGTTTCCAGTGTAACCACAAAGAAAAAGAATCTATTACCTATACAGAAGACAAACAGAAAAGAATTAAAGCACATCACTTAAAAATAATCAAATCACAAAAGGAGATAGCAAGAGAAAAAGAAAGGAATGGAAAATTCAAAAGTCATAAAGCAATTAAAAAATGTCAATTTTATGTTCTTACACATCAATAACAACTTTAAATATAAATGGGAAGAACATGTCAATAACTTAAAATGTAAGTGGATTATATTGTCCAATCAAAAGACATAGAATAGCTAATTTGATTTTTAAAAAATCTTACCATACATCGCCTATGATAAATTCAGTTTAACTTTTAGGACAATGGTAGGCTACAAGAGAATTGTTAGAAAAATATATTATGTGCCACAGGTAATCAAAAGATAGGAGATCTAACTATACTTTCATCTGACCAGCTGGACATTAGGTCAAAAATTATCACAAGAGACAAAGTAAGTCATTGAATAATGATATGGGAGACAATCCATCAAGAGGATATAATGAGAGGTTATATGCATCAAGCTTCAGAGAACCTAAATATATAAAGAAATGATAACAGAAATAACAAGGAGAAATAGCATACAATAATAATAGAGGACAAAAATAAACCACTTTTAGTAATGGATAGACCATCCAAACAGAAATTTAATAAGGAAATAGACTTGGTAATAGTATATAGCAAATTCACCTAACAGACATAAATATAACATTCTATCCAATAACACTATAATACACATTCTTCTGAAGAGCATACATGGAATCATTCTCCAGGATATATCATGTGTTGAGCTACAAAATAAAGTCTTAACAAATTTAGGACAGTTAAAATAATATCAAGTACCATTTTAACCACAGTGGTATGAAACTAGATATTCATTATAAAAGAAAATTTACAAATGCATGGAAATTAAACAACACACTCCTGGAAATCAAAATGAGTCAAAGAAGAAATCACAACATAAATTTTAAAAATACCTCAAGACAAATGCAACACATGTACAACATAACAAAACTTATGGGATGCAACAACTCTTCTAAGAGGGAATTTTGTCATGACAAATGCCTGTATTAAGAAGAAAAGGGCTAAAATAAACAACCTAGACTTATTTTTCAAGAAACTAGAAAAAGCAGGGCAAATTAAGCTCAAAGTTAGCGGAAGGAATGAAATAATAAAGAGAAGAGCATAAATAAATAAAATAAAGACTAGAAAAATAATAGATCAATGAAATTAAGAATTGATTCTTTAAAAAGATAAAAAATGCTAACACACTATTAGCTAAACTACCAAGGGGAAAGAAACCTTGAATAAATAAAATTATAAATAGAAGAGACATTACAATTGATACCACAGGAATACAAAAGATCATAGAAACTACTATGAACAATTATTCATCAATAAATTAGATAACTTAGAAGAAATTGATAAATTTCTAGAAACATACTACATGCCAAGAATTAATCATAAAGAAATAGAAAATCTAAACATATCAATGATGAATAAGGATGTTGAATCAATAATTAAAACAAAACAAAAACAAACCCAAGAACATATTGCTTTACTGGTGAATTCCACAAAACATTTAGAGAAAATCAATGCCATTTCATTGAAATGTCTTCCAAAAACTTAAAGAAGGACACCTCCAAATTCATCTTATGAGACCAATAAAATTAAGAAAATAATTCCATTTACAATATTTCAAAAAGAATAAAATACTTGGGAATAAGTTAAACAAAGGAAGTGAAAGATCCGTGCATTGAAAACTATAAAATACTATTGAAAAATTGAAAAGGACAAAATAGAGGGATATCTCATATTCACAACTGAAAGAATTAACATTATGAAAATTTCCATATTACCCCAAGCTAGCCGTAGCCCTGTGGCATCTGAGATCTCAGAAGCTAAGCAGGGCTGGGCCTGGTTAGTACTTGGATGGGAGACTGCCTGCGAATACCAGGTACTATAGGCTTGGGAGAAGGACCTGGCAACCCACTCCCAAAAATCAATCCACCATTGAAAACCCGGTGAATAGCAGAGAAACACTGACAATAATGTTTCTCATGTTGTACGTAGGGTCGCTATGAGTTGGATACTGACTCAATGGCACCTAACAACAACTATCAATATCTCTGTGGCATTATATTTATAGAAATAGAAAAGAAAATCCTAAGCTTCATATGGAACCACTCTTGATCCTGAATATCCAATGCAATCTTGAGCAAAAAGATCAAGTCTGGAGGTGTCACACTACCTGATTTCAAAATATATTAAAATGCTACTGTAGTCAAACAAGATAGCACTAGCATAGTATCAGACACATACACCAATGAAAGAGAATCAAGATTCCAGAAATACATCCATGGATTTCCAATCAACGGAAACTCAACAAAGGTGTAAATAACAAGCAATGGACAAAAGATGGTCTCTGTAATAAATGGCATTCAGTAAACTGGGTATCAAGAACAGAAAAATGAAAATGAGCCTTTCACTCAAACTGTACGCAAAAATCAAGTCAAATGGATTAATGACTTAAATTTAAAATTTGAAATTTTAAGATCTAAAATGTAAGAAGAGTAAAAGTTTTTTACATTGTTCTAGGCAATATTCTGTATAGGACCCCGAAAGCACAGAGAACAAAAGTAAAAATAAACAAGTGGGACTACATCAAATAAAATAAAACAAAACAACAAAAAACTTCAGCTGGGCAATGTGGCACATACCTGTAATTCTAGCAACCTGGGAGGCAGAGGGAGGAAGATTGAGAGTTTGCGGCTGGACGCAGCCTACACAACTTAGTGAGATCATGTCTCAAAATACGAAAGAACAAAAATGGGGCTTGAGGTGCATCTCAGAGATAGAGCACTTGCTTAGAATGCATGAGATCTTGGGCTCAACCAGAGTGCTGAAAAACAAAACAAAACAAATCAACTTCTGCACAAGAAAGAAAACAATTAACAAAGATACAATGTACAATATGAAGGAAATACTTGTAAATCATATATCTGATAAGAGGTTAATAAAAGGAACTGCATTGTTCTTCATAAAGTCCAGTGTCTTAGATTATTTTCTTAGTACAGAGACTGAAGAGGTATAATGAAAGGCTATAGCTCTGATGCACACCTTTCTTAACTTTAAACCAGTCAGTGTTTCCATGTTCTGTTCAGACCCATGCCTCCTATAATACAGATTCCTCATAAGTACAATTAAGTACTCTAGTATTCCCAATCTTTGTAGTTTTATCCATAATTTGTTATGACCCATGCAGTCATATGCCTTTGCATAGTCAATCAAACATAGATAGAGATCTTTCTGGTATTATCTGCTTTTGGCTAATATCCATCAGACATCAGCAATAATATCCCTGATTCCATGCCTTTTTCTGGATCTAGCTTTATTTTCATGCAGTTCCCTATCTGCATACGACTGCAATCACTTTTGAATGGTCTTTAGGAAAATTTTTCTTGCATGCCACCAATGAAGTCACTCGATAGTTTCCACATTTGGTTGGATGCCCTTTCATGGAAATAGGTACAAATGTGGATTTCTTCCAGTCAGTTGGCCAGGTAGCTGTTTTCCAAGTCTCTTGGAACATAAACAAGTAGGCACATGCAGTACTGCATCTGTTTGTTCAAACATCTCTATTGGTATTCCATCAATTCCTGGAGCCTTATGCTTTGCCAATTCCTTCAAGATACTTCCACTTTTTCCTTCATTACCATTAGTTCCTGTAACCGCTTGAAATGGTTGCATTCCCCACCTCCTTTTGGTATAATGACTCTTCTATCTTCTTTTGATATTTCCTGTGTTGTTTGATAGTTTCCCTAGAGAATCCTTCACTATTGCCACTCAAGTCTTGAGTTTTTTCTTCAGTTCTTAAAGCTTAAATAAAACAGAGCATGTTCTTCCCCTTTTGTTTTCTATCTCCATCTCTTTGCACATGTCATTATAATATTTGATTTTGTCTTTTCAAACTGCCCTTTGCAATCTTCTGTTTAGTTCCTTAACTTCATCATATCTTCACTTTGCTTTAGCTGCTGGATTTGAGCCTGCATATGAGCAATTGATGGTCTGATCCACAATCAGCACTTGGTCTTGTTCTGACATTTGACATTGAGCTTTTCCATCATTTCTTTCCACAAATGTAGTCAATTTAGTTTCTGTATATTCTATCTGGTGACCTCCTTGTATATAGGCACCATTTAGGCTGGTGAAAAAACATTTGCCATGAAAAGATCATTGGTCTCACAAAATTCTACCATGTGATCTCCAGCATTGTTTCTGTTACCAAGGATATATTTTCCAGCAAGTGAGATTTCTTCATTTTCAACTTTTGCATTCCAGTCACCAATATTATCAGTGAATCCTGATTACATGTTCAATCTATTTCAGATTTCAGGAGCTGGTAAAAATGTTCCTTATCTTCATTTGTGGCCTTTTGGGTGTGTGCATAAATCTGAGTAATAGTCATAGTAACTGGCCTTCATATCCATACACCTTCCTATATGCGTATGGATATGATTCTGTCACTGACAACATTGTACTTCAGGACAGATCTTGAGATGTCTTTTTTCATGATGAATGCAACACCATTTCTCTTTGTTATTCCTAGTATAGTAGCCCACATGATTATATGATTCAAAATGGCCCATGCTCATCCATTTTAGCTCACTGATGCCTAGAATGTGGATGTTTCCATTTTGATGATTTCATTTTGATGATTTCCATTTTGATGATTTCCATTTTGATGATTTCTAATTTTTCTAGATTCATAGTACACATGTATTCTATGTTCCAATTATTAATAGACATTTAGAGTTGTTCCTCCTCATTTTGAGTTGTCCCAAATTAGCAAGCAAATGGAAGTCCCTGTTATTAAAATAGTTTCCTACTTTGAGAGGGCAATTCTTCCCTGTAGTCTTTTGAGTGCCTTCCAACCTGGGGGTCTCATTTTCTGGAACTATATCTGACAATGTTTCTCTGCTATTGTTAGGGTTTTCAATGTAGGGTTTTCAATGGTTAATTGTTTCAGGAGTGAGCTGCCAGGTCTTACTCCCTAGTCTGTCTTAGTCTGGAAGATTAATTAAACCTGTCCACCATGGGTGACTCTGCTGATAGCTGTAATACCAGTGTCATAGCTTTTAGCATCACAGCAACATGCAACCCCACCCCTCTGCAGTATGCACTCTGACAGACATGTGGGGGTTAAAATCTATACATGTATAAAATACCATATGTTACACCTTAAATATATATAAAATGTTCATTTCTCAATTATTCCTCAATAAAAATGAGGAAAAAGTGTATGAAGGATGAAATTACTTACTCAATAAGAAAATGGTGCATAAACTGGCTTAACTCGGTAAATATAGTAAATTTGAAAATTAGAGTAGTTTGCTAATATTTTAATATAATTTAATATAGATTTACAACTCACTGCAAGCAAGTAAAGTTTACAGAATTTCTGAGGAGTCTAGCAGTGCTGTGGAGAAAGGAACTATTCTGTCTTCTGTTGGGCCATCTCATGATCATAAATTTTTAATATAATTAGCACTACTTTCACCAACAAAAGTAAAGACTTTTGAAATAACAAAATGTGTATCAATAAGTCATGGTTAAGATTACTTATTTCTTAACCATACTTTGAGGAAAATGAAAGAGGTGAATGAATGAATGAAGAAAATTGCTCTTTCTCAGGTGTTTTGCATGATAGGAACATTATTCCACAATTAATTCCAACTTGTATAACTAAGTCATTATGAATCATAAACAGGAAATATAATCAACCTCATATTAAAGTTTTTGAAAAAATATAATAAAATGTCTCCATGAAAATAAATGAGCCTTCTTATATAATTTTTGAGATTGAAAACCAACCAAAAGCTATTATATACATTGCATAGTATAATAAAAATAATGGCTCTGGCTTGGTCCAAAAGTCTTTGCAGCTGCAGGAGTACTTCTTGGAAATAAAGTTTGTGTTTACACAGGTGCAACCATATTTAACAAAAAAATTATGCACTATGCAAACAGCTGCCTGTGTGTTTTCTTTGGCAGAGCTCTTTCCAACTGAAACGATTTGTATCCAGCACATCTCTCTGTGATACCTATGTAAACAATACAGAAAAACTCCTGTACAAGGAAGAAGTTGCTCATAACATGCCTTTTAGATAAACTATTAAAGCAGAAGTCACTTGACTGGAGCCTGCTAAGAAAACTATGCCCTTAGTGAAATATTTACCACCTAAAATTGTACGTGCAATCTGCTAGAGATGCATTAAGTTTTCAAGGTAGCAACTATCAGAGGCTTTATCTGTCTCTAGTAATTTGAAGAGAATATTAGCTGGCAAAGGGACTCATAAAACTTAAGAGTTTAGTGTTCTGGTCTAATTTAGTGCCATTGTACAGATAATTTTGAAATTAACTAATTACAAAATATCTGTTCTTTTATTATTTTATTACTAAAAAGTACTAAGAATGTGGTATTTTAAAAGTCACATATATTTGTAAAATTATACTCAGGTATATTACTTTTGATTGATTACTTAACAAAAGTCAACAGACTTTTGCATTATGCAGTTGTAATTTTTTTTTTTTTTCTGTGTGCTAGGACTCCAACCTAGGACCTTGTGCATTCTAGGCAAGTGCTTTACCACTAAGCTATAGCCCTCATGCCCATAATTTTTAAGTTAAATTAATTTTAACTGATACATTAAAAATATAAAAATTATTTATATCCATGGAGTAGCATGCGATATGTCAGTATATGTATACATTGTGTAATGTTTAAATCAACTTAAACATATGTATCTTCTCAAACATTTATCACTTTATTTTGCAAAAATATCAAAATCCTTTCTTCTAGCTTTTTGAAATTACTATGTATAGTCACCCTGCTGTGCAATAGCACACCAGGACTTCTTGCTTTCATCTAACTACAACCTAGTACCCATTGATCAGCTTTTTCCTCTCCCTCTTTGTGGTTTAGCTCAATTGATAAAGTGCTGCTCTGCACTCTCTGAGGCTCTAAGTTCAACTCCCAGCACCCCCAAAATGGGAGAACGACCTCACAGCCAGCTCCTGAAGCAATCATGAAAACAATCAGCCATTGAAAACCCTATAAACAGCAGAGAAGCACTCACATTGTGCCACCCATGGTACAGTGTTGGGGAGTGTCATAGGGTTGCCATGAGTCAGACCCAACTTAATGGTACCCAACAACAACCATCCTGCCCCTGCTCTCCTCAGGCTTTGGTAACCACCATTCTATTCTCACCTTCTTTGAGATCAATATTTTAGATTCCACATATGAGTGAGATCATGTGGTACTTTTCTTTCTGTGCCTGCTCTATTTCACTTAACATAATGATTTCAGTTCTATTCATATTGCTGAAAATAACAGAATTTCATTCTATTTTATAGCCAAATAGTATTCCATTATGTACATATATCACATTTTCTTTACCCATTCATCAGTTGATGAGCACTTAGATTCTTTCTATTTTTGGCTGTTGTGACTAGTGCTGCAATAAACATGGTAATGTAGCTATCCCTTTGACATACGTATATTATTGAATCTAATCCTCATCCAAATCTAATCTGCACTCAGGTTTTGGTGATTCCTTAAATGAAAAAAATGAATTCACAATTCTAATCAGTTCTTTTCCTTCAACTGCTCATTGTCCATAGGGTGACTGAATAACTATGACAGCAAAATGATGGAGAACACTGATAATGTTTCAGGTATGAGTGTTGACAAGTGTGATGAATAATAAGTAAATTATAATAATGATTGTGGGGCACACACCTCCCGGTGCAGCCCGGATGTTCAGATGGGCAGTGCCACTGTGCACACAGATAACTAAACACAAGTCACTTGGGACCCTTAGGTGAGGGGCGCGGACTCCTGTGGCCCTTGGGAAAACTGAGAGAGGGAGAAAGGAAAAGCCTCGGGCACTTTTGCCTTGCAGGAATGAACACAGTTCTTTATTACTTCTCAGCCCTGATAAGGGCAGAGAGAAACCCAAACAAGTGCACAGCTATAACAAGTGTTAGCAGCCTAAGTGCTGCAGCTGTATTGCTGCCTCAAGGGTAGTGGTGGCTCTTCTGCCTCCTGCACTGGGACCAGAGACTGTCCTAGCTTCGGCCTCTTGGTGCTGGGTCCAAGAGGCTTTGGTCAACTTGCTTGTAGTCCATCTTTCCTTGAGAGCGCCGCCTAGTTTTCCTGGTCTCAGTGGTCATGAAGAAAGATGCTTTCTTGTTGCTGATTGAATTGAGAAAGAGTCCTTTCCTTGCTGAAAGTCCATAGCAGAAAGAGAGAGTTTATTGTGATCAGGGGTCCAGGCGAGAGAGAGAGAGAGAGAGAGAGAGAGAGAGAGAGAGAGAGAGAGAGGGAGAGAGAGAGAGAGAGAGAGAAAGAGGGAAGGAGCTGCTGCAGTAAAGCAACTTATATAGCTTGCCCCTAATGGCCTGAGCCAATCAGCTTTGAGTCCTGTGTCTTCCAATTGTTCAGTCAGTCAGTCAGGTTCCGGGGATTTGCGAAAGGTTTTGTACGAATGTCCAATCAAGTTACTTTCATTTTCCCTACATTTCTAATTTATAAACCAGATCTTCAAAAGCCATTTTCCCAGTTTTGGTTTTTTTGCCAATTTCCTCTCAATTTCTCCCTACAAATGATAATCATAAACAAAATAATGAGTTATTGCATCATATCGTTTTTACAGCATGTAAAGTGGTTCGATAATTTCTCCCCCCAACCAACTCTTGACTGTGTGTTTAATCCATACATGATTCTAATCCACATCTGATTCTTCAGCCCTTTAAAACTGTTGAATGTGTACAGATTATATTTGAGGATGTATGGTGCCGGGTCCATTTCCTATGCATGTATACCCACTAGTGGGATTGCTGAATCATATCCCACTCCAATATATATGTCAAATTTTGCCAACTCATTTAGTACCTCATAGAATTGTCTAGACACTCATTGTTCTAGGTACTGAGAAAAAACAAAACAGACAAAAGCTCTTGCCCTTCATAACAATGTTTGAAATTACTGCTGTGACTTATGAGAAAATTAGGAAAACAGAACCAGAAATGTGAACCATATAAGGAAACCATGTGGAGGATGGAGTAGCAGTGTAAAAGGACTATCAGACACACAGTGTTTAGTTGAAAAAGTTGGCTTGTGGTTTATCAGTGTATTCCTAATCACCCTTTTTTCCCTTATTAATTTGAAAGGGATCCAGGAGTTGAAATCTCAATTATCCTTAAAATAAGGCAACCATGCAAATAATCTCAATCATTAAACTAGTTATAGGCAAAATATAGGATGCAATTCTATGAAAATCTCCTACTGAATCTCACTATACTGTATATAATTTTAAAAAAATAATCATCATACTATACCTCATATATATGTACAATTATCACTACCTGTAAATCAAAACTTTTTTGGAAAATGTTTAAGGAGATGGAAGTGTCAATCAAACAATCCAGGTTTGATAAGTGTAGCATGTATATATGAACTGAATTATCAATCTGTACCCATAAATATGTTCAATCAAAATACTTAATAAAAAATAAACTAGTTATAGGAAGCATTTCTAAAGAAGCAGCATTTCAATCAGTATCATTATCTTTCTTTGAGACTTCCAACCAGACACTAGGTTGCAATGAAATGGCTTCTTCTGTGTCTGAGGGACCCTGCTCAGTACATGTGTTAGAGGCACAGCCTCAAAAACATCAACACATTAGACAGCAATAATCCTGCATATTCAGCAATATGAATAGAGATATTATAGTGGTGAAATACTTTGTGGTGCAGAATATACTTATATCAATGTTTTATATGATATATGATTGTATGCATTGAGGCAGTACTTTAAATTTTTAAAAATTTCTTAGAAGTTTACATTTGTTTTTGTTCTTGTTTATGTTTTGCAGGACTGAGTGTCTGAACCCAGGGCCTCAAGCATAGTTTGCAAGTGCACTCCAAGCCCATTTTTAAATTATTTGTCTTGAGACAGAGTCTTACAAAATTATTCAGGCTGCCTCTGGTCTCGAATCTCCAATTCTCCCATCTCTGCCTCCTGAGTTGCTGAGACTACAGGCATTTGCCATCATGCCAGGCTAGAAATCTTGATTTAATATGTTAGTACTGATACAGGTTTTTTGCTTGACCAAACTTTAAGCAGGCTCCCAAAACTTCTAGGATCCTCTGCACATTTTTCCATTTCTCAGTTCCAGAAACTTCCTACCCTCCATATCTGACCACTCTTAACATCTCATTGGCTTCGTTATCTCCTACCACCCCTCAGGTGATATCTCATTTCCTCAACCTGTCTTCAACAGGAATACTGTTAGTTTGATTTAACCAGAATGGCCTATCACCCTAAAAGTTTCTTCTGAGTAATTTTCTCTCCACTGCTCCTAACCTTCCTCCTTACCTATAATTCTCAATTGCCATGTTATATTTAGAATTAAGCCTGGTTTTATTCTGAATCCTTCCCCTTCCCCGCCATTGCATAGTCCATTGCATAGTCCTGAATAAACTGTGGATTTTTTTTTTATCATTTTAACTGTCCAGTGTGGGTTTTTTCACAGACAGTACAAGAGATCAAAACTCATATTTATTCAATTTTGTATTGTAGATAGCTCTAGCAATGCGCAAACCAAGTCAATTCTTGATTTCTAAATTATATGTATTCTTGGGCACATTAGTGTTTTCCTGTGTTTAATTATGAGGGTAGTCCTAGTTAATCTTAAAACAAAATAAAGCAAAATTTCTCTCAAATGTGGTGAAGGAAAACAATTAAATAAGCAGAGTTATTTTGTGTCATGTCTTAATCTAGGGAGGAACCAAATTTTAAAAAAATCATTTTCTAGCTTATCTGTTTAAATGAAGTATCAGTCAGGAAATCCAGACCACTCACTGATCTGACAAAATATCCAAGACATACTATGTCCTGAGGCTAATATAGGCAAGAGGTTTAAAATATAAAAATAATAAATCATCATCACCATTAACAACACACACTATCAAGGCCTGATATTTCTAGAATCTGAATGCAAGTGAAGCTGCTTGAATATCTTTCCAGAGAATTTAAGTTTAAATGAGAAAAGCAGAGCTGAAATCCTATAGATTTCTCTCATTGCCCCTTGTTCAGAATGCCTTTTAGATGCTGTATAGTTACACACTCAGGAATAGTCCACAAAATTAGTTCCAGGGGATATGTTATGATCTCTGTTCTGTTAATTATTTTTCAAAGTGTGACTTCTTGGCAGAGTACTACTTTTTCTTTGAAATTGTACCATTTTCCCTATAATGAATTAGTGTATTTCTGATTTGTGAATAAAATGGATGATGTTTCAATAATAGGAAAAAAATGTCAAAAAAAACCCTCTTCTAATTTTCTGTTGTTCTTTCTGGGTTCTTCTTTTTCCATATATATAAATATATATATATCAAATAAATATAAAATACATATACACATATATTTTATTGCTCTTCCTGATAATAAAATGTGCTTGCATTATCTTCTTGCATGAAGAAGATAATTAAAATCCCTGAGAATATAGATAGATATATATACATATATATACATATAGATATAGACATATATATATATATATATATATATATATTCATTCTATGGGCTGGGATTTAGCTCAGTTGGTAGAGCACTGTGCTACACTCTCTGAGGTCCTGAGTTCAATTCCCAGCACGGCAAAAATGGGAGAAGGACTTGGCAATCCACTCCTCAAGCAATCCTGAAACAATCAGCCATTGAAAACCGTATGAGGGTCGCTATGAGTCAGACAGGACTTGAGAGCACCTAATAACAACAACATATACATTCTACAACCCAGCTAAAATATGCCTTTAAGTTTTGGCATGCTTTCTCTCTATATTTTCATGGTGATTTTTTTACATCGTCAGTATTATTTCAGTAGCTTTGGTGGTCCTTGACAGATACATATTTAGGGGGAGCAGAAACATTGACTTCATATTTCTAACCTGCATAAAACTGTCCATCTTGTTGCAAGCTTACCAGCAGTGTATGCTTTTAAAGTTTTTCTTCTGTATCGTTTTAACTTTTAGATCATGATTATGAGGAAATTAGTTTTGTCATGTGGTTAAATTAGTATTTATTTATATGCTATACTGAAGATTTTCCCCATCAGTTTGTGGGTTCTTTACATTTTCTTACTAACTCCATATTTTGATAATGGTGATAAATATTTCACATTTTCCCATTTGCATTTTAGTCTTATTAATTATTTTTAGTAGAGAGAAATTATTAATGTTTATAAAGTCTAATGTGTTGATCTTTTTATTTGTGTTTTTATTTGCTTTTATACTTATGAAGATATTACATGTTCAAAGATCAAAAGAGTGTTCACCTGCATTTTACAGTTCTTTATTTATAAACTTTAATGCTTAATTAATCTGGAATTAATTTTGGATTCATAAAATGAAATTTGCCAATCCTTTATTGTTTTACCCTGACTTATTTTTCCTCATCTACTTATCACTGGCTGCTCTCATATTTACCATCTCTTTTTACTGCCACCAGAATGTTTGGTTCTAGAAATACAATCTGTGTCTGTTTTTTCAACATCTGAATCCCCAGTGACTAAAACAGTGCTCAATCAAGTACTTTTCTGGTTGAATATTTGCTAGGTTTTTGAGGTTTTTAAATTTTTTTTTCAACCCTCATTCAAATATAACTGACAAAATTGTATATAGTAAAGGTATATGTTATGTTATGTTAGGTTAGGTGCCGTCGAGTCATGTCTGACTCATAGCGACCCTCATAGGGTTTTCAATGGCAGATTGTTTTCGGGATTGCCTTGGGAGTGGATTGCCATGTCTTTCTCCTATTTTTATGGTGCTGAGAATCAAACTCAGGACCTCAGAGACTGCAGAGAGGTGCTCTACCAACTGAGCTAAATCCCAGTCCCAGTAAAGGTATATAACATGATATTTGATATATATGAATACATTGTGAAATGATTACCACCATCAGTTTACTAAACATCCATCACCCAAATAGTTACCATTATTTTATTTTATTTCATTTCATTTTGGCATGGTAAGAACATTTATGGTCTCCTCTCTTAGAAAATTTCAAGTATACATTATTATTATTATTATTATTATTATTATTATTATTAACCAGAGTCACCATACTGTATATAAAACTCCAGAACTTATTTATCTTATAACTGAAAGTTTGTCCTCATTTCCAACACACCCTTCATCCATCTTCAAGTGGCAACTATTCTACTCTCTTTTTCTATGAGTTTGACATTTTTGAATTGATTATATATGTGAAATTTGCCACCAGAAACTAAATTTAATCATGTACACTTACCACAGTCAATTTTGACCAAGCTTTTGAAAGCAATTTTCATTAATATGACCCAAATCATCAGAATGATAAAACTCTCATTTTGTATACAAAGTAATCAAGGCAGAAAATTATGACCTATCAGGCACATTTAAATGCAAAATAAACACTGAAACAGGACCTAGATTTATCTGATAACTTTAATCATTCATAGTATGGACAAAAGAAAATCTTTTTTAAAAAAACCATTCATCTTTACTTTTAACTTAAATTTCTAGTGAAAGTAATACATTTTATATACCAAGTGTTACTCCTATAATAGTCTTTCAAATAATACTTCTAAAAAATATTTTTGGTGCTTCATCAAAGAATTTTCAAGTTTGCAAAAAAATAAATTATACCAATTAAAAAGTAATGATATCATTAAAGGTTAATTATAATAATTTTATCACTACTATACATAAACCTAATAAATTTGTGAATATTTTTTCCTTTTTTATGAGAACAAAATGTTACATTTATTACATTCAAAGTATCAAGGTAAATTCTTTAGATATATTCTCACTTTTAATGTGACATATAGAACATCACTAAGTCTTGAAAAGATTAGGTAAAATGAATGTTTCTTGATGATATTGCTAAGTGACTTTGCTTATATGACAAAATCAATCTGCTTTTGCAAGTAATATTATGCACCCATTATTAAAATGAGCAGATATCATACTCACACAAACCAGACGAGATTCAAGCCTAAGATTTGGGTTTCTAAATCTTTCAAAATTACTCTTCTAAAATATAAACTCTCCCAGGAATCTTGATTCATTTTCATCAAATATTAAGTACAATTATAATCCTCATAATTCCTTTAGATAGGGCATAATGTAGAGGGTATTTATATGATTGTTGAAACACATAGGAAAAAACACTGGGTGTAAAGTAAAAACATCTGTGTTCTAGTTGAACTTCTGCTGCTATTCCTGCCACTACTAATAATATCTATATTTTTGTTGTTTTTTAATAAAGTGTTGAGGTTTGCACCATGACATTATGGGATACATAGAAATAGTAAAATAGACACTGTAGTGAAAAGAGTTAACATATTTATCATCACATATAATAAATCATATAAAAATACTTATTTAACAAAAATTTCAAATACAATACAATGTTGTTAATTATATGCTAGCCACTGTTGTAAAGGATGTGTTTACATCTTTCAGTTTATCCTTTCAGAAAACTATTGTACAAATCCTGGAACACTGGGGTACATCTGTAATCCCAGAGACTGGGAGGCTGAGGCAGGAAGATCCCAAGTTCAAGGCCAGCGGAAGTCTGCCTAAATTAGTGAGACCTTGCCTCAAAATAAAAAATAAAAAGTGGGCTGGGGGTACAGCTCAGTGTTATGGAATTTGCAAAATCCTGTACCAGAGTTCATCTCTGCAGTACTGCCAAAGAGAAAGAAAGAAAGAAAGAAAGAAAGAAAGAAAGAAAGAAGAAAGAAAGAAAGAAAGGGGAAAGAAAGGAAAGAAAAAAAGAAAAGAAACCACTTGTACAGATAAGGAAACTGAAGTCCCAAGAGACTATTTAATTTTTTCAAAGTTACTTTTCCAGTGTATGGTCTGAAGTCTTGTTTCCCGTAAAGATTCATATGCTGAAACCTAATCCCAATGTGATCATTTTTGGAGGTAGGGCCTTTGAGAGGTGATTTGGTCATGAGAGTGAAGCTGTCCTGAATAAGGTAGGTGCTCTGACAAAAAGGGGCCCCAGGACACTGCCTCTCCCCTTTTGCCATGTGAGGACGTGGCCAGAATTGTTATCTGTGAATCATAAAGCTGCCCTCACCAAATGCCACATCTCCCAGTCCCTTTCTGGACTTCTTAGCCTCCAGAACCATAAGAAATAAGATTGTTGATTGTGAGCCAGGTAGTTTATGGTATTTTGCTATGATAGCCCAGATGTACTAATACAATACTGCTATGGTTTGAATTCAGATATTTCTACTATATCCTCTTAACATGTTTAGCTATATGATTCTGTTCATACCTCACTAATTGCATCATTAAATGAGAGGCTCAGTTTCAGCTTAGGTCTAGGCTGTGTTTATTCCCAAAATTATTTCCTTCTTTCCTTTTGTTTTTCAGTACTGGGGGATTGAAATGCTCTACAACTAAGCTTCAACCCTAGCCCAATTTTTATTGTTTATTTTGAGACAGTGGTCTTACTAAGTTGTTCAGAATGGCTCTGGCCTTGAACTTGTGATCCTGCTACTTCAGCCTCTTGAGTTGCTGGGATTACATGCATGTGCCATGCAGGTGCACTGGATATGCACCAGATCCCAAATTCCTTCTTTCAAAGAAAAAAAACTGTGTGATAAATGCTAAACCCTGTGGTTGAAAAGGAAATAGGATTCCCAAAGTATTCTCTGTCAATGGAAGCAGGCAGTCAAGAAGGAAGGAAGGAAGGCAGGAAGGAAGGCAGGAAGGAAGGCAGGAAGGAAGGCAGGAAGGAAGGAAGGAAGGAAGGAAGGGAGGGAGGAAGGAAGGAAAGAAGGAAGGAAGGAAGGAAGGAGAAGGAAAGAAAGAGAAAGAAAAAGAATGAAAGAATGAAAGAAAGAAAGAAAGAAAGAGAGAGAGAGAGAAAGAAAGAAAGAAAATGGAGGGGGAAAGGAAGGGAATGAATGCAGATGAAATTAGACCCACTCCTCTTTGTCAGAACTCAGTCTGCAAAATACATGACAGCGAATGACCCAAAAGAATTCACATGCAATAAAAAACAGTCTTCTGCAACAAGTTACATTTCATTGGCAATTATTGGTCAATTAGACTTCTCTACCTCAAAAATCCCTCATTTGTCTGTCAGTTTGTTGTACTGTAAGGGCTTATGTGTTGCTCAGATGCTGAAAGCTAGGCCACTGGTATCTCAGATACCAGCAGGGCCACACATGGTGGACAGGTTATAGCTGAGTTTAGACAGACTAGGGAGAAGGACATGGCAGCCCATTCCTGAAACAATCAGCCATTGAAAACTCAATGAATAGAAGGAAAATATTATCAAATATAGGCCCAGAAAATGAGTCTGCCGGTAGGAAGTCATCCAAAAAACAACTGGGGAAGAATTGCCTCCTCAAAGTAGAGTCTACCTTAATGATGGGAATGGAGTAAAGCCCCAGGGACCTCCATTTGCTGATGTAGCACAACTCAAAATCAGAAGGAACAACTGTAAACATTTATCAATAATCGAAATGTGGAATGTATGGAGTATGAATCTAGGAAAATCAGAAATCATTAAAAGGGAAATGGAACATAGGAACATTGACATTCTAAGCATCAGTGACCTAAAATGGTCTGACATGGGCTATTTTGAATCAGAAAGCCATGTGACCTACCATGCTGGGAATATCAATGAGAGCTGGGATTGCACTCATCACCAAAAAGGACATCTCAAGATCTGTCCTAAAGAACAATGGTGTCAGTGATAGAATAATATCCACATGCCTACAGGGAAGGCCAGTTAATGTGACTATCATTCAAATTTGTGTACCCAACACTAAGTCCACAAATGTAGAAAGGGAAGATTTTTACCAAGTTCTACAGTCTGAAATTGATAAAGCACACAATCAGGATGCATTGATAGTCACTGGTGATATGAATTCAAAAGTTGGAAACAAAGAAGGATGCTCAGTAGTTGGAAAGTATGGCCTTGGTAGCAGAAATGATGCTGGAGATTGCATGATAGAATTCTGTCAGACCAATGAATGTTTCATTGCAAATCCATTTTTCACCAACATAAGCTACACACATGGAATTCACCAAATGGAACATATAGGAACAAAATTGACCACCTTTGTGGAAAGACACAAAGGGAAAGCTTAATATCAAAAGTCAAAGCAAGACAAGGTGCTGACTGTGGATCAGACTATCAACTACTTATGTGCAAGTTCAACCTGAAACTAAAGAAAATTAGCATAAGTATTAGAGATCAGGGTATGACTATGAGTATATCCTACCTGTGTTCAGACACTACCTCAAGAACAGACTTGATGAGTAAGACACTAACAATCAAAGACAAAATTAGTTGTGGCATGATACCAAATATATCGTTCATGATGAAATCAAAGGATTATTAAAAAGAAAAGAAGAAAAGAAAAAATTATATGTCAAAAGAGACTCTAAAACTTGCCCTTGAATATCAAGCAGCTAAAGTAAAAGGAAGACATAAGGAAGTGTGTTGGGGTTCAGCTCAGGCCTGGCAGAGGTCAGAACCTTGCCCTGACACCAAGTGGGTATTGGAGACCTACTGGACCAGATTGGTGTAGTGGCCAGAGACGCCAAAGAAGGACCTCAGGAGACCTTCTGTGGGAAACAGGAGAGGGAAGTTGATTGGGTTACTCCCCAAGTGGGGTGCAACCAGCAAGCAGCCCCTGTCAAGTGCTCAAGTGCTAGCTCTAAGCCTGTAGCATTCTATATTGAGGGTATAACTTAGCCTTAAAGGCACAGCTATAAGCAGTTGGTGTTCCGCTGGGCTGGAGGTCCACTGGTCTTGACTTTTGCAGCTCACCTTCTCTGCCTCCCTCCTTCCCAAGGATGGGAGGAATTGGGAGGCTCTTCATGGCTTGCTTGTAGCCTTTGGCACTTCGGGGCCCCTGGTCTTGATGCATCAGCTTGCTTAGAGATCTTCCGCTGGATTGGGGAGAACTGGATCAAGGTTATGGGGTCTGGGCAGCAGTTGAGGGACAGAGAACCATGGTGGGGTGAAGGGAGTTCGGAAGCCCTGCTTATATAGGGTCCCAGAAGGGGGGCATGTACTGGGGTTAGCCAATCAGGGCACATTTCTGACAGGTACAGCAGGTAAACTGTCATACCTGCCAGGTAGCGGCAGTTATTTGAGGTGCTAGGGGTAGCCAATCAAAATTGAGGTGGTTGAGGCTGATCAGGCTGGTCAGGGGCCTTCTTTGCTCACTCGATGGGAGGGGTAGGAGTGAGTGAGTGGGATGTGGCCCTGGGGTCAACTAGAGGTCAGTCCCTCATGGTAGTATGAGGGACCCTAGTTATGGGGTGCATTTTTAAAAATCGCAACAAGTTAAAGAACTAAACAGAAGATTTCAAAGGGCAGCTTGAGAAGATAAAATCAAATATCAGAATGATATGTACAAAGAGCTGGAGATAGAAAACCAAAAGGGAAGAAAATGCTCTATTTTTCTCAAGCTTTAAGAATTGAAGAAAAATTCAAGCCTTGAGGGTTAATAGTGAAGGATTCTACAGGGAAAATATTAAACAAGAAACATCAAAAGATAATAGAAATAATACATAGTCATTATACCAAAAATAATTTGTGGATGATCAACCATTTCAAGAGGTTATATATGATCAGGAACCAGTTGTATTTAAGGATGAAGTGGAAGCTGCCTTGAAGGAACTGGCAAAACACAAGGCTCCAAGAACTGATGGAATATCGACTGAGATGTTTCAAAAAACAGATGAAGCACTACAGGTACTTGCTTTTTTTGCCAACAGATTTGGAAAAGAGCTACCTAGCCAACTGACTAGAAGAGATCCATATTTATGCCTATTGCCAAGAAAAGGGATCCAACCAAATGTGGAAACTA
The DNA here is from genome assembly GCA_007922755.1 of Pedetes capensis. Taxonomy (NCBI): domain Eukaryota; kingdom Metazoa; phylum Chordata; class Mammalia; order Rodentia; family Pedetidae; genus Pedetes; species Pedetes capensis. Next base: position 59,163 of record VMDO01008923.1, read on the forward strand.
TCAAACAATATCATTAATATCATATGCAAAGTAAAATTTTGCTAAAGATCATTCAAAAGTGATTGTAGCAGTATATTAACAGGGAACTGCCAGAAAATCAAGCCAGATTCACAAGAGGCTGTGGAACTCACAACATCATTGCTGATGTCAGATGGATATTAGCTAAAGGCAGAGAATACCAGAAAGATGCCTATCTATGTTTCATTGACTATGCAAGACATTTGACAGTGTGGATCATAACATATTATGGATAACATTAAAAAGAATGGTAATACCAGAACACTTAATTGTACTCATGAGAAATCTAGACCTGGACCAGGAGGCAATCATTTGAACAGAAGAAGGAAACACTGCCTGGTTTAAAGTCAAGAGAAGTGTGCGCCAGAGCTGTATCATTTCATCATACCTTGTCAATCTCTGTGCTGAGCAAATAATCCAAGAAGCTGGACTTTAAGAAGAAGAACATGGCATCAGGATTGGAGGAAGATGCATTAACAACCTGTGTTATGCACCTGTGTTATGACACCACTTTACTTGCTGAAACTGAAGAGGAGTTGAAGCGTTTACTGATGAAGGTCAAAGAACACAGCCTTCAGTATGTATTGCACCTCAACATCAAGAAAACAAAAATCATTACCACTAAGTCATTAAGTACCTTCATGATAAATGGAGAAAAGACTGATGATGTCCAAGATTTTGTTTTACTTGGTTGTATAATCAACACCCACAGAAACAGTTGTTAAGTACTCAAAAGATGTGCTGTGTTGGGAAAACTATTGCAAAAGACCTCTCAAAAGTGTTGAAAGGTAAAAATGTCACCTTAAAAATGAAGGTATGCCTGGTTCATGCCAAGGTATTTTCAGTTGCATCAAATGCTTGTGAAAGCAGGGTGTTGAATATGAGAGACAGGAGGAGAACTGATGTCTTTGAATTATGGTGCTGGAGATGAATATTGAATATATCGTGAACAATAAAAGGAACCAACAAATCTATCCTAGAACTTCAACTAGAGTTATCCTTGGTAGCTAGGATGGTTAGACTGCATCTTACATATTTTGGACATGTTGTCAGGAAGGACCAATTCTTGGAGAAGACATCATGTTTGGGAGAGTGGTGAGTCAATGAAAAAAACAAAAGACCCCACCCCCCATATGGATTGACACAGTGGCTGAAACAATGAGCTTAAGTATAAAAAAGATCATGTGCCTGGCACAGTGTTGAGGAGTGCTCCCTTCTGTTTTATGTAGGGTTGCTAGGAGTCAGACCCAACTGGAGAGCACCTAACAACATGAACACATTCAAAAATTGAGAGTTCAGTGAGTATCAGCATAGTACTATTTATGATATTAAAATTTTGCTTTTAATTTATTGTGTAGACATTATAACTGAGAGGGAAAATTGGATAAACATTTCTGGATCTTGAATATTTCATATGTCAAAAAAGCTTTGTTTCTGGTATGCATGTTGACATTAAAATTGATAGAGAAAAGAAGTGTTTATACTACATGGAGAAAGAAATCTGAAACTTACCTTAAGACCTTTCCTCAGTAAGACTCGAATTCCTCATTGGGTTATGTGCCATTTTGTCAAACTAATTATATTTTAGGAAGATTTTGAGAATTGTTATCCTATTTGTCTTTATTGTGTAGGACTGAATTTACTAGAGTTTATATCAGCTACTAAGAAGATGTTATTTTAAAAAATAAATTTCCTTGAGTCACGGAGGATGTAGCTCAATAGTAGAACCCTTGCCTAGCATGCATAAGTTCCTGGGTTCAATCCCCAGCATCACGATAAAATAAAATAAAATAAAATAAAACAACACAAAACAACTACAAAATTAACTTTTCTCAACAGCATCTGTAACATCATTCTGCCTCTCTTTTTTTTCATAGAATTTGCCTAAGTTCTATGACTCTCCCATTGGTATCTTTTAGCCTCTAGCATTATAGTTCTACAATAACAAGAAGTTTGTGCTAGCTCTTGTCAGATTTTATCATATATTTTTTCTTTACTCAGATGCTTAGGATTGACTAGAATCTCAGCAAACTCTTACTATCTACCTTTCAATACAAATAGGACATTAGCGGAGAAAAAATGACAAAAAATAAAGTGAAACATGTGTTTAAGAGATTTGAATAAGATATTTTAGTAAGTCAATTTCGTGTCACCATCTTGAAAATTTATAGCAGTCAGCAATGTAAACATGTACTTGACAAACACCAGCAGCTTGAAGACGGCAAAGTTCATCTACTCATTCAGTGAGGCAGATGTTTCATTTAATACTCTTCATACTATAGATTAGAAATATTTTTTTTCTTTTTCTCTCTCTGTTTTTTTAATTTTTTTCTTGAAAGGAGAGTGGGAGAAAATTTCCTGACATGCTACTAATATCATCTCACACTGTGGGCCAGATGGTAAAAAATGCAAGGGCTGCAGCTCAGTTTATGTACTATATTGTAGGGGGAAGGAATTTTGTTTCAGAATGAGTTTCAGCTTGATAATTTGTTTCTGTAATCTGAACATGAGTCAATGAGTAAAGTAGTACCACCCGAACTTCAAAAAGGTTATGAGACTGTGTTTTAAATGTAATGCATCTGGATGACGGGCTTGCAGCTTCCTGACCTACCACATCTAGAATAAATAGAGGATGAGACTCTTGGGTGGCTGCTTTAGGAAAGGACTCTACACAGAGACAATTAGAAGAAAACTTACATATTACAATTCTGTCATTTTTTGGATAAAGATTTTCTTGAATGATTTTTCCTCCCTAATATTTGTATTATTCATACTTGGGATTATCACCAACTTTTAAGATACTGGTACATACATTTACCTGCATCTTTGTTGCTAATAATGTTAGAGAACAAAAAACTGTTAAGCTACTAGTCATTAAACGTTGGTAGTATTTAAAGAGACCTCAGAAATCACTTAATCCTATTTCTTCATCTATGTATGAGTCAACGAAAATTCAAGAGGAATAAAACTCTTGGTAATAGGTGCCATTCCTAGATGATTGGGAAATAAATGGAATGAAAACCAATCCCTATATCCAGTCTGTTATGCTGCTGAAATTCGATAGCTTTCTGGAAGATTTTTAAGTGAAGCCATGTCCTCAGTGAGTGTAAGAATAAATAAGAATCTTCCTTTCCCTCTTTATCCCTTTACTTTGTTTCTCCTCCCCTTCCTACCTTCCAGAGCCTTTGCATCTCAGTGTAAATGATGCAACTTCATGAGTACATGGGGAAAATAGGGGAATACTACCCATAAATGCATATGAGTTTTACTACATATTAATCAAAAGTTTCCATCAACTTTGTAAGCTGGTGAAATTATAACCAAAAGTGATGTAATAGTTGCATAATGGGAAAAGCAAATGCTGAATTACTGTGTACACTATCAACATTTATCAATAAAGGGAAAAAAATCAACACTCAAGTGTTCCCAAAAAAGCTGAACTTCATCTATTATAAAATATCTGAATTGGTTAAAAAAATAATTTAAAAAAGGGCCCCTGGTGATCCATATCCTACACCCACACTCAAGGGTCAAAAAAAGAATAAATAAGAATCTACCTGTGTTGTTGCTCTGAGTATTAATTACACACATCCTATATCTATCCATGGATTTTTTTTTACCTGTAGAATCAGAAACAACAGGAACCTATTAAAGAAATCATAATTTTCCTAACTGAATGTTTGGTGTAATTGTTAGGGGTGTGTGTGTGTGTGTGTGTGTGTGTGTGTAGGATTTCTTTAAACACAAAGGGACAAAAGTCTTTATCTTGGGAACAAGTTCATCTACTGGACCACAGCTCTACCGACTTTTACCTATGTAAGTGCCAGAGGAGTACCAGGATCACGTTCCTGATAGGGCAGGTTGATGTTCCACTGTGATAACTATGCACTCTAAAATAACAATTTTTTATTTGTTCATTTGTTTGTTTATTTGTTTGCAGTACTGAAGATTGGGCCCAGGGCTTCCTGCATGCTAGGAAGGGCTCCACTACTGAGCTGCACCTCCAGCTCCTTATTTATATATTTATTTATTTATTTATTTATTTATTTATTTATTTATGTAGAATCAGAGTCTCACTCAGTTGCACAGACTGCCTGTGGCCTCAATCTCATGATCCTTCTGCCTTAGCCCAGGTGTTGTGGGGATCACAGATGTCTACCACTGCACCCGGCTTTTTTTTTTTCTTATTGTTCTCATCTCTTTTATGATCCAGAAAACTTTTACAAACATGCTATCAGTCTTTCCCAATATCTTCCCTCCCAATCCCAGTTACAGAAAATTGTTATCTTCTGTTATTTAACATCTCCACTTCCTTTCTCTAAAGAAAGTTTCAGACTTGCTGGGTCTAATTCTTAAGCATTTTGTGACGCTGAACCACAGGACTGGATGGAGAGATAGAGAGAGAGAAAAGAGAAAAGGGGTAAAGTTTGCTTAGTTGAGTCCAGACTTTCCTTTAGAGAAAAGAATTTGGATCACTAGGAAGTAGAAAAGAAATTTTAAAGATCTCAGCAAGGCCTTATCATTCTTGCACATACGAAAGAGGTGGAGAGAGAGCAAGAACAATAGCAAGGTATATGAGACAAGTTCCCAGGTGAGAGGTTAAGGATCAAATAAGAAATGTAGAACTGGGGAAGAATGGAAGGCATTTTTGAGAAACAATGTGATGATTTTGAAATGTACTAAGCAAATGTAAAAACGATTAGAATAGTTTTTTTCTACTGCCATCATTTTTTAAGTTTCCTCTTGTTCCTGGATTCTGACTACAACTCAGTGCAGATACTAGGCTACAAGAAATCGCAAGACTCATGGTAATTCTACTTACTCTTCTGTTTTCCTCTTTGGCACGGTCATGAGCAGGATGCATTAGAGAGAGATAATGTATAAGTCCTAGAATTAATGAAAGCCTTTTACAAATTCAAAATGGTCTTGTGGGCATCAGTGTTAATCTCTGAGTGAGAGGTATGCCTTTTGAAATCATTCTCTACTCTAAATTCATCTCCCTTCACTGATAAGCATGAATACAAGACTTACATCAATGTTGTTGGTGGTTAGGAGAGGAGATTCCCCTCAAACCAAAGTATTTTGAAATTTATTTACTAATATTTCACATGTTCAGTGTGGTTACATATGATCAAGGGCATGGAAATCACTATTAGGATAGTAGTTTTCAAAGGCTGACTTGTTTTGGACAAACCTGGTTCTTGTATATGAGAATCAGTTGCCAAAGACAGAAAAGGCCATAAGAACAGAGAAAGAAGCAGACAGATGCAGGATTGAGAAAAGCAAAATTTGTTAAGAAATTACAGACAGAAACATTTCTTGTGGATTGTTGCACCTCAAGGTAGAAGAAAAGTGTTTACATACTAAGCTAGAAAAAATATGGGCTGTGGCCAACCACGATGTATCTGGTCTTTCTCAAAAACTATTAACATGTTCAAATGTCGGTTAAGAAACAATCCAGGAGTCAATGAGCAGCCCAACAGGCTCAGGTGACTATCTTAATGACTTTTCTTTTATCCAACAGGGTTTGGGATGGGCACCTGGCAAAATAGTGGTTACAAGATGGATACAGGAATGTCAAACTGGATCCCTATACTGGCTCACAATAAAACTTTTACTCATTCACAACAAAATGTAAAAAATAATAATAGTGTAGAAAATTCATAAGAAATCCAAGTTCATTTAGTTAAAAGACCATATTTCTACACTGTCATATAAAATATCATTTATTCTGTGAAATAACAGTGCTAGTAGGTGGTAATGTTATTAGAGTGTTCATTTAAGTGGTCCATATTCTTTGATTTTTTTTTTCTTTATGAGCCCCAGAAGCCTAGAAACCACTACTTTGGGTCTTTGAGGCTGCAGTGCACAAAATGCTCCTTATAGAACAGAGGAGCCAAACTTGGATTCATGTAACTTCTAGCCATAAAATAAATTAACAGAGATACACAAGGACAAAGACAGTACTGTTAATAGATAATGATGCATTTCCTTACAAAGGAAACTACTACTGTTGGGTATAGGAAGAATGCTTAAGAATGGTTAAGAGTTTTAACACAATGCCTAAACTAGATTTAAATCATTGGAGGAATTTTATTAGACATCAAATATCTAGAATGTAGCTATACTTGGAGAATTGCAGCCATTGAAAGAATATATGCTTAATGAAAGATAATCAAATGAAAATACTTCAACCTAGAGAATGCTATGTGCATAGAAAGAGATGCAATGTGTATATTTCAATAAGGTACTTTTTTATTATCAAAGATATTCAAAACATAAAGGAAAATGTAGGCAGTAATTTAATAAGCATCCATAGAGTTAATACAAAAATTGCAAATGTTAGTGTTTTGTCTTATTTCTATGACAGTATTTTCTTTTTCTTTGAGGGATAAAGCAGTAAAATTATTTGAAATTCCTTTATCCTCACTCATCACATTATCTCTTTTTGAGAACTAACCATTTTTTTCTAAAATTAGGATTATCTTTCCAGATATGCATCATTTCAGTTTATCTTTAAAATATATGTATCCGGGGCTGGGATTTAGCTCAGTTGGTAGAGCACTGCGCTGCAGTCTCTGAGGTCCCGAGTTCAATTCCCAGCACAGCAAAAATGGGAGAAGGGCCTGGCAATCCACTCCCAAGGCAATCCCGAAACAGTCAGTCATTGAAAACCCTATGAGGGTCGCTATGAGTCAGATACCGACTCAACGGCATCTAACAACAACAACAAATCCACAAATAATATATAGTATGATTTTGTGCTTTACCTCTTTTAGAGGAATAAATTATTGAATTTCTGAAAAAAATAATTGTTATGTTATTTAAGTAATTTATTTTTACATATTATTGTAAAATTCATTCATGTTGAAGAGCAAAAATCTAGTTAATTTATTGGAACACTACAGAATATTTAATATGCCTACCTTTTATTATGTTATGTATTACCAGATTACCCTACAAAACTTTTCTAAATTTAAATTCCAGAAAGTAATAAATGTATTTATTTCCATATATCATCATTTATTATTGTCAGACTTAAACGTCTTTGTAAATCTAATGATTAAGAAACTTTTCTTTTTGATGTTTTAAATTGCTTCAAAATGTGAGTAGGTTTTGACAGTATAACTCCATGCGATCCTTGATCATTTTTGTCAACTTCATGATAAAAAAAATCTCCAATGTTATTTGTAAATCAAAACAGTTGTCATATCCCTCATCCCTCTGCTACTTACTTGATTTTAGCAACTTTCAAATACATACCAAATAGTTAACTGGAGGGTTGCTGTATAGTGTGTCCTGATACTGTTCTTTGCTGAAATTGTTAAAAACTACAAGGAGAATTTTACTATGTACAAATTATAGGCCATAGATTAAAAACTAACTGTTGGCTATATGATTATAAAGCAACACCTAATATCTCTTTATATTATTTAATTAGGAGGTAATGGACCCAATTTCTCAAAGGAATAATGAGTTATTTTCAGATTTTAATAAATACAGTAAGTTTAGTCAAATTATTATCTATATTGTAGAAGAAAATAATTTGTAAATATAAAATTGTACTATCATTAACATGTGTTCCAGTTTTCTACCAATATAAAAATCTACTAATTATCTCTGGAACCACTGTTTGAAATTAAGAAGTACTGTCGATAAATAAGGAATAAGAATGCCACTTATTTCTTAACATTATAAAGGCAAATATATCTACCTATTATCCTTTTCAATAACCTGACACAATGACAATGGAATAGAAGGTTGTCACAGCATAATAATACCTAGCTAAGAAATTATACTGAGGTGAAACTGAAGCATTTATCAAAAATAAGTGTCGAAATGAAGGAGAAATGGTTATTTTTTTCAAAGTGAGAGACATTGATCCTGTGATAATGCTCTATTAAAATGACTTTATTTCTGCTATACCAATTGACTGATTTTGACATAATTATTTTTAAAAATAGAATTTGATGTGCTATGTTCCAATTCTTTTTTGGGAATGTATTTACCAACTGGTGCTTCCCTCTAGCACTTTGACATGCATCTTCAAAGCCTTAAATGAGAGGAGAACACAATACTTCTCTACACCTGTTACTTTTTTCCCCTCCCAGTATTTGGATTGTAATCCCTTTTTCTGTATGTTACTGATACACTGAGGAAAGCTGGAAGAGTGGTGTTTTCCATTAAAGATACCAGCCTGTGCATTTCCTTCACCCTTAGATACCTGTCCTAATTTCAATTCAATGAAATCCTCAAAAGCATCATGAATTCTGCAACATCATTCATGTCATCTCTCTAAAGTCTATAGAAAGTGCACAACTGTTCAGCTTTACACTTACCCTTATTGTATTGTACAGCCAAAAATGTAACATTTAAACATGAAACTTTAGGACAACCTCACATTGGCCAGTTGAAGCCTCTATAATTTATCTTTTCTGCAAATTAACAGTTAGCAGTTTCCACATTTGAAAGATTATAGTTGTCTACAAGCACTTTTTATATAAAGGGTTGCCAGATTAGCAGAGTTTAAAATTAGAAAAATAATGTGGAAATTATAAAGCATTATAATTTAGAAAACCATATTGAAAGCAGGACAGGTGTTTGAGTTATCTTTGTATTCCCACAAAGACCATTGTAGGGGCTGGTATGTAGTATATTTTCAATGAATATTCATTAAAAAGGTACTAAACGAATGATGCTCAGAAAATTATATTACTTTATATGATATATGAGCAAGCTACCTAGAATCTTCACCACCCCAGCCTCGTCTTCCAACATGAACACAGTGCTAATGAAAAAGAAAAAAATGTTTCCTTGGTTTTTGAAGCTAGCCTGGGAGTAGCTCTCAGTAAGATAGAAAGATGTCCATAGCTCTGATCTATACTTAGGTATTCTTTGGAAATCTCATGAAAGCTTTTTTTTATTATTTATTTGTTTGTTATTTAGTGGTAGTGAGGGATTGAACCTAGGACCTTACACATGCTTTGCAAGCACTCTACCACTGAGCTACACTCTCATCCCATTTTTTTACTTTTCATTTTGAGACAGGGTCTGCTAAATTACAGTGTGCCCCTGGCCTCTAATTTTTGGATCTTTCTGATTCTGCCTCTAGGGTTTCTGGGATTACAGGTGTGTACCCTAGGACTGGCTCAAAACCTTCAATTTAAAGTGACATTTGTCTGCCTCTAGGGTTTCTGGGATTACAGGTGTGTACCCTGGGACTGGCTCAAAAGCTTCAATTTAAAGTGACCTTTGTAGACAAAAATAATCCAAGCTCTTCTGAAGAACTTTATTATCATGTTATCTAAGGCAATATTCTGTGTTCACAAAATATTTCAGACTTTCATTGTTAAAAGAATTTGGTAGCTAGGCATGTTGGAGCACACCCTGTAATCTCAACACTCTGGAGGATGAGGCAAGAGGATGTCAATTTTGAGGCCAGCCTGGACTATGGAGTCATTTCAAGGCCATCCTTGGCTGGATAGCAAGATGTCAAAAAGACAAAAGAAAAGAACAAAAGTGAAAAGAAAAGAAAATAAGAATGGAAAAGAGAAAAGGAAAGGAAGGTAAAAAGAAAGTAAAAAGATGGTTTTATCAGTAAGGTAAAAAAATGAAGTTCATTTTAACCAATACAAAAGAAGGTACATTTCCCCAATAAATATTAACCTAAGTTTTACACAAGCTATGCAAAAATGTTTCTGGAATTCTAATTCTAATTTTTCATTGCTTTCACATGAGCAACACTTTAACACAAACCACACAAAATGGAGAGACAGTCACTTGGTCCTATGAAAAGATAATAAAAATACATAAAATAGAATTTACAGTGAAACATTTGTTGTATAATAGCCAACTAGCCTTTTTATAATATGCACCTAAGTGGGTGCTCAATAAATATTAATTAATGATAGCAATCATTTGAAAAAGCCATTGAATTTGCTTCAAGAAATGAAACTATAATAATATCTGGTATGTGAATTGTGTTTCACCTGAGGGAGAAATTGGTAAATAGAGGCAATGTGTATTATTTACAAGTGATCATCAATTTTCTGTGCCTCATAAGATGGTTCTCTTCCTTTGTAACGTGGTGTTTTATATCTTGAGCCTCACACACCGCCCACCTCCTGCGTAAAATTTACACAAGCATTGAAAGATTGTGGAATACCCAAGGAAATCATTTTTCAGTCGATTGAGTTCTTAATGGAAAAAGCTCTCTGAATGCTATCTTACAAATTAGAAGATCCCCTGCTTTCTAAATAGTTCAATTGAAACCAGCTTTGTATTTATCCTTCAGGTCATTCAGGCTGAAATGTTGTTAAGTCTTAAGTCCAAAAGTCAGACTTTTAAAGGTAAAATGTCAAGTCCTTTTAGGCTTCAACTGACCTTTTAAACCAGATTAGGGATTTGAAGCATTACACATGGATTTCCACATTTTATATCCCCATATTTAACAAATGATCAAATGTAACTCCCAAGAATACTATTTTTACAAGCTTGACATTTTGGGTCTGAGAGGTGGCTGTCTGACTCTTTTTACATAAATTTATTGGTGGGGGAATCCAGGGAATTCTTTGCTTTTTTCTACCTCTATTTATTAGAAAAAACTTTATATGTTTTACTATATGGTGGACAATAACCAGGCTTTAAAATAGTCATTAAAAGATGCAAAAGGCCAAGTGTTTGTAGCTCTTTAACTCAAGAACCAACAAAGTGAAAGTACACATGATAGGTTCTATTTAGTGATGATGATGGTAATAATTCCAATATGTGCCCCAGGTAATAAATTTCTTGGGTTCTTACCTATATCTGTGTTTTGTCCATAAGTAGTTCACAGTATTAACTTTCTTTGTTTATTTATCCTGGAACTATTTACTATTGCTGCTTTTCTGTATTGGCTCTCAATCTGACTGAATATTAGTTATCTGAGAAAAGTAAAATGAAAACAAAACAAAGAAACAAACAAAAACAACGATGCTCAAACTGAACTCCAGATAAACTAAACCAGAACTGCTATGGCTAGACCCCAGAATCAGTGGATTTTTAATCTCCATGTTAATTCCAACATGTAGCTAAGATTGTGCACCAGGTCAGAGAACTCTAAGAACTATATAGTAATAGATATTTATGTAAATTATTAAAAATAACCTAATTATGAAAATGAGGAATGAGAGATTTTATTAGAAAGTCTTACAATTCTAATATTTGAAGGGAGAAACTCCGATATATTTTTATTTAACAAGTGTTGAGATCTTCCTGTGCAGGACAGCAAAGGGAATCCATTGGTCTATGCCCGGAAACATAGAATCCAGTAGAAGACATAGGACATGGACATACATATCTTTAGGATAAACACATCACACACATTTCAGACTCAGATGCTTGTGGGGTTGAGGTTAGTGAGATTCATAATTTCAGATAAGTAAAAGAAAGAGAAAGCTAACACTGCCTCCCACCCCAGACTCCCACGTACCTCTGGGCAAATTTTTGCTTACTCCTGTATCTTTTCATGAACTCAAGTTCAGCAGCAAATCCACGATGCAAATGTATTTCTGAATGCCAATAACAATCTTACTCCTCCTGTGAAATGACGGTTGTAATCAGGAAGACTTCTATATGAAGCTCTCTATGGCCAGGGCAGTATTTAAGAGCAGAAAATGAGTGACAGCAAGGGTGAGAAGACTAAATTATTCATATATGACATCATTTCTTGCAAAGGGGAGTCAAATGCATAAAAGAGCCAATTGAGGAATGCAGACCCTGAGTGTCGATAATTTTACGTGACTATAGACTTCCATTCATGTGCCAAAAGAAATAAGTTGTTAGGAACCCAATCATCTGATTTTACTTTAATGCCACTTGAAGGGCTTTGGTTGCATGTTGACTTTCTGTCTAATTTTAGTCTCTAGGTCCTAGAGTCCTCTGGACATTTTCTGGCAATATCAGGATAGCTGGAAATTCTTCAGGGTATACCTCAAAAATCATTTTGAGGAACCAGGCGCAGTGGCGCGCATTTGTAATCCCAGCGACTGGGGACACAGAGGCAGGAGGATTGCAAGTTCGAGACCAGAGGTGGTCTGCATAACTTTGAGGAAAAAAAAAAAATTTTGAGGTGAGTCATTTATTGCCCATTAAATGGGGGAAATTCAGATGTTAAAATATAGTAGAGAATGTATTTGGCCTGTATCTTCAGTTAAAAGTTAGGTTCCAGAATTACACAGAGAACAGCTTCTTTAAGTTTCAGGGCATTGTAATAAGGGCTTCTTTCATATTCGAGATTTGAAGGAAGACCCAGCCATTGTCCCAAGTAACTCAGTTTTGCCCATCTGGCCTACTCTTTCTTTAAATCATTTGACCTCTCCATCTTGTCTCAAATTCCAGGAACAGCAACCTTCATAATCAATCATCTCCTCTGGTACCAGTAAGATCCCTCAGAATCAGACCTGAGATAATAATCACCCAGACCATAGTTTGACCAAGACTTCTTGACTAGACATACCTCTTGACCCCCATCTCAGATTTTCCCCCATATAATCTTGGAGCCATTGTTAACACCTGGAAGACAGCACTTATGTCACTAGATCCTCTGTCTTCTCAGAATGGCAACATTGAATAAATTCCTTTCCTGCTTCACCACTACTCATCTCTCTGCTATATAGTACTCAAAGCATCAAGTAGATGAATCTAGACTGTTGGGACCCTGAGAGCCAAGCTTTTCTGGCTCAGGCCTTTGATATTAGCATGTCATAAACAAAGATGGTTGGAACTGGACAACAAATTTAAGGAATGAAGAATTGTCCATTTGTGGTGATGTGGGTTCCCACAGTGACATTAACAGACTGGAAGCTATACAAAACAATTTTTTTTGTCCTGTTGGACAATGATGAACATGTTTGAATTAGTCTCTGTACATATTACAATATTTTTGGAAAGGAGCAAAAGAGTAATCTAGTTTAACTCCATGATTTTGTGAATAAAAATAAAGCCAAATAGTAAGAATGACAAAGGAAAGAAAGATGTGTTGATAATACTAGTTGGTGACAGAACTGGAGACAAAACACAGATGTCCTGAGTTTTCTTATTAAAATACTCAATCTCAGAAAGCCATGGTTAACTATTACATGTCACCTATTTCTATATCAGGCCAAAGAAGCATGGAAAAAATGCATATATGTAAGGATATAATTTTTAAATAGCCACTTAAAATGAGTATTATGATTAGAAAATGCCATAAAATCTTAATTTCTAGCAATAACAAAATGATAGTGGCAACTCAACTTATATAACTTAAAGAAGTGATTTCAGGTCAATCATCACCACACATTTTGGAAGCAATTCACTTGCAGCATTACTGATTTCTCCACGGGGAATGCAGTCCATTTTTCCCCTAGATGCTCTTATTTTGCATTAACAATTATTTGCCATTTTGAATCACATTAAAGGCATGATCATACTCAAAAGAAAAAAGTATATGTTGACCAGTTAATTTTTCATTGGCAGTTTTCCTTCCTTTTCAATTTGTTTTCTACTGTTATGTTGCTATTTTACTAGATTATCTCTTAACTCTCACAAAAAATAGACATACAGTTTAAAAAATTACAACTTCAAATCAAAATATAGTATGCATCCATACTGAAAGTGTGGATTGTTATGCTATGTTTTCAATAAATGTTGAAATCTGAAAGGTATTTCAGCCAATATTTATTTGCCTTCCATAGAATATGAAATGGAAATTATAGGTTAGACCTAAAGATAACTTTAAAAAATTAGAGATGAACCAAATGGCTGAGGGAGTTTGTAGAAATTTCCTCCACTAAATAATTGTATGCTTATCTTTCCAGAATTATTTACATGCAGTCTCATATGGTAGAATGTAAAAGATTGATTTTTGAGGGTCTCTTAATATAGAATTGTAATAATCCTGTGCTTCCACGTTTTCATGAAGTCCTATCTCCTTCATTTTCTTTGCCCAGTACTAAAGGATTTTATAGACAAAAGAGGAAAGACTGATATTGCTATCAAGAATTAATAGCACAGTAATATTTTTAAATAATCCATTCAAAAGATGCTTTCAGTATCATATGAAAATAACTTTGAAAGTATATGTGTGGAAGAATTACTTAGTAATTATCACTTTTATATTTCCTGTAATGCATAGTGTATTGCTAATGGCATAGAGATAAATTAATGCTTCACAGCCCTATACTTGCACTGAATTTATGAATCACCAGGTAAATAGCCATCCCCTTTAGAAACTGAGTATAAAATAATGGGAAGAATGACTATGAAACATATACCTTTTGGCAAATAGTATCTTCTTACTCAGTAAAATAACAAACATAATCATGCTTTTTGACTTAAATAAAATTAAGTAGTGCAACATAGTAGCTATGTACAACTCTGAGTCCTAGAGACATAAAGATATATAACTAAATTTCATTCCTTAATCTTAAGAAATTCAAAATTTATTGGGGCCAATGACAATTATGGGCTGGATTTACCTCAGTTGGGAGAGTGCTGCTCTGCAGTCTCTGAGGTCCCTAGTGTGACTCCCAGCACCATGAAAATAGGACTCACTAGGCAATCCCAAAATAATCAGCCATTGAAAACCCTATGAGGGTCAACGTGAGTTGGACACAATAACAGCACCTAACAACAACAAATGACAATTACAATGAAATGTGATGTTAGAAGAATAGTAACTATTAGTTAGAATTTGGAGTTAGAAAGGAGTGGTCTTAAATCCTAGGACTTCCATTTGCTGCATAATTGCCTTAACATTTCTGAAGCTCAGTACCCACATTTGTATCATAATTAATGTGTATTAAACCTTTTACCACCTATCAAACACCCTTCTAAAGATCTCTTGTGTATTAATCGTTTAATTCTCACTAAAAGACTTTCATCAGTCTGATTCTGTGGATGAAGAACTTGAAACATCTGAAGTTTAAATAAGTCATCCAGATATGAAAACTAGGAATGTGTAAAGCTGGTATTTGAACAAAGTGCTTACTTACTAGCAACAGAAACTGCTCTTGGATGAGGGTAAAAGAAGAGTAGATCAGAAAGCTAAAGTGCTTAATGCATAGTTCAGCACAAAGTAAACACTATAAATTTCACCTACTATTACCAATACTATCATTGTTCTTGCTGCTTTTGATATTACTATGATTATTATTGGGCTGGGATTTAGCTCAGTTGGTAGAGTACTGTGCTGCAGTCTCTGAGGTCCCGAGTTCGATTTCCAGCAGCACAAAAATGGGAGAAGGGCCGGCAATCCACTCCCAAGGCAATCCCGAAATAGTCAGCCATTGAAAACCCTATGAGGGTCGCTATGAGTCGGACAGGACTCGACGGCACCTAACAACAACAACATGATGATTATTACTCATACATTAATCTACTTGGATATAGAAGAAAATTATGAGGGGTCAGTGGCATATCAATAATACAACCAACTTCACTAAAATCCCAGTGAGTAAATTTGTCTTGTTGAGGAGACTGACCTTAATTTCTAATAATTCTATCCATGCTCTATAAAAATATCCAGTGAATTTGATGAAGGAGGAGATATAATCCCTTTCCCAATTCTACCACTGATCAATTTTTGTCATTTGGAGTGAAAAAAAAATTGCTCGTTTCACGTTAATTTCTATGTTTGGTGAGAAACAAAAGAAATAGAAAAAAGCCATGGTATCTATTACCACTTTTAACTGTAACTTGAATGTGCTGAGCCAAGACAAGCCTGAAAAGCAATTTTTGATCAATAAAATATAGTAATTCTCTCCCTCAAATGTAGGATTATGTGTTTTAATTAAGCAATATTAGATAAATACTATGAGACCCATGGGTGAAAGATACTTCAGAGAACAGGTGATGATGATGATGATGATGATGATGATGATGATGATGATTTTGTCCATCCTAGAAGACCTAAAAGGTTTGGTTTCTTCCTCTTAATAATTCTCATTCCTTCCAAATAATTGTTAGTTCAAACATGCTGACGAAGTAGGGTAATATTCCAGCCAACTGGGAACACTGCTTGACTCTTACATGTTTTTCTTCCTTAGTTTTTAAGTTTTAATTTACACTTCCTGTTGTTTTGGTCTGTAGTTTAGCAATAAGAATTAAGGTTTTTCATTTTCTCTTTCTCTCTTTTTAATTAATGCCCTATTTCACTTGCTATTGTGAATAGTTTTTTAATAGAGAAATTGCAACATAATTGTGTATTTATGAAATTTTCAGAAACAGAAATGACACTGTTGGGGTTAATTCTGGAGTTGAAACTGTTGAAATGTGTAAGACCCTGAACAAATCAGAGCAAAGTGCAGGGCTGGGAGGTCCAGGTTTGTTGGTTTGGATGGTTCTTGGTAAAAAAAGGCTAGCAAGTCAGTCTCCTCTGTACCTTTCTTCCAGTCTCTTACCTTTCTTCTTGACAAAGAGATTTCCCTAAAAATTCAAATTTTCCCTTATCAAATGTACTTTTACCTTATTCCCTTTTGAGATACTCCTAAATTTAAGAAACTTACAGGCAACTGGAAATCAAGATGGCAGATTTCTAATCCCCCTGGAATTCTGTGAATAAAAAGTCCAAAAGTAACAAATCAGAAACTGAAGCTTCAGGAGAAAAAGTGGAGAATTCAACAGATAATACCAAAAAGGGATTACAAGTCTTGCAACAGAGGAGACTTTGAAAGAGAAAGAACAAAATGGTGTGTCCCAACACACAAGTTTTAATTCCAGCAGGGGAAAGAGTAGCTCCAACTCCATGCACAAGTATATGAGCAGATTTATATTTTTGCCTTTTCTTTTCTTACTTACTCTCTTACACTCATCTTCCTGCTTTCTCTTTTCCCTTCATCCCCTCTAATCATGTTCTTTCTCACCCCCTCATTCCATATCCTCCCTAGGTTTTCATCCTTCTGCTATAGATATCTTTACCACAATTAACATCTAACCCTAAAACTTACTCTACACTATCCCTACAATTTCCTTTCCTAAAGTAATTTCTTAAGTATTAGCTGCCTTCAAATTAGTTTAACAGTAATCATAAATCGGGTATTGATTGGAGTTGTTACTATAGCAAGAGATTGTTTTGTCCTCACCTAGTAATACCGGAGATCAAGACCTCAAGAGAATACTGTACATCAAAAAAAGTCCAAGTAAAAGAGGAAGAAAACATCCTAATAGATGAAAAAAAAACCAACATAGAAATACAAGAAATATGAAAAAGTGAGATGACTGGACTCTTCCAAATAACCATAACACCTCAATAACTGAAACCAAAGATACTGAAATGCTTGAAATGTCAAAGAATTCAAAAGTCTACTTATAAAAATAAAATGATAAGTGATCTCAAAGAAAACATAAATAATGAGATGAATGAAATGGCTAAGTCAATTCAGATACTTGACAGAAAAGTACCTAACTTACAAGAAAAAATCAGGAAAGAAATTGAGATATTGGAAAATATCAAACAGAAATATTGGAAAAGAATAACTCAAGTAAAAAATTCACAGAATAAAGTAATAGCAGCAGCATAGATCAAGCAGAAGAAAAAATATCAGGGGTGGAAGACAAAATAGAAGAAAGACTACACTCAGACACCAACACACAGAAAAAAAGGAATATGACCACAATATCCAAGAACTGTGAGCCAGTGTGAAGAGATGTAGTTTAAGAATTCATGGTGGAGCGTGAGGAGCTGAGACTAAAGCTAAAGACATAGAAAATCTATTAAATGACATAATAACAGAAATCTTCCCTAATCTGGGGGAAGTAATAGGCACACAAACAAAAGTCATCCAGAACCCCAAACAAACAATTTTAAAGGCTGAAAGAGAAGAATGCCAGCTCACACAAAGGAAACCCCATCAGATTAATATCAAATGTCTCATCTGTAGCCCTAAAAGCCAGGAATGAATGGAATGATATATTTCAAGCCCTGAAAGAAAATAACTGCCAAACAAGACTACTATATTCAACAAAGTTATCCTTAAAATAGATAGAGAAATAAAGACTTTCCAAGAAAAGCAAAATTAAATAATTCACAACCATAAAACCAACATTACAGAAGATACTTAAAGGAATCTTATATACAGATAAAGAAGAAAGGCAGACATAGATAGGAGAATAGAGGAATGAATAAATCTCATGAGAGGAAGTCACGAATAAATAAAAGCTAAGAACGAAGCAAGGATATCTCCACTGAACAGAGGAGAAAATAGAAAACAATCAACACTCAAACCAATTAGAAAAACAACAAACAAAATTACACAAAACACAAAATTCCTCTAAATAATAACCCCAAATATAAATAGTCTTGGTGCTCACTTGAAAGTTATGAAGTAGTCAATTGGATTATGAAAGAAGACTCGACTGTTATTTGCTGTCTTCAAGAGACATACCTCATTAGAAAAGAAACACACAGACTGAAAATGGAAAGTTAACTGGATTGAACAGACATCTGCAGAATATTTTACCCAGCAGATGCAGAATATACATTCCTCTAAGCACCACAAGGAATTGTTTCTAAAATAGAACATATTTTAGTTCACAAAACTTACTTTAAAAAGTACAAATAATTGAAATAATTTAAAAAAATAATTGAAATAACTCCTTGTATCTCATCATGATAACAATGCAATAAAACTAGATATCAGCAGCAAAAGAAACTATAAAAATGTTATAAATACATGGAAATTGAAAAATACACTTTTGAATGATCAGTAGGTCATTGAAGAAATCAGAGAGAAAATTTAAAAATCCACAATCAAATGAAAATGAAAACACAACCTACCAGAACCTCAGGGATATAGAAAAGGCAATTCTATGAGGGAAATTTATAGCTATGAGTGCTTACTTCAAAAAATCAGAATAATCTCAAATACATACCTTAAGGATATATTTTAAAGCATTAGAAAAACAACAACAAGCAAATCCCAAAACTAGCAGACACAAACAAATAATAAAGATAAAGGCAGGATTCAATGAAATGGAAACTAAAAGAACAATACAAAGAACCAATGAAACTTAGAATTGTTTCATTGAGAAGATAAATAAGATCTCCAAAACCTTAGCCAAACTAACCCAAACCAAAGAGAAAGAGAGAGGTCCAAATTAATAAAACTAGAGATAAAAAGTGGCCATTTAAAAAGTTACCAAATGCAACAAATCTTCAGGGATTAGTTCAAAAATTTATAGTCTCCAAAAATGGAACATACAGAAGAAAAGGATAAGTTCCTTGACATATATGACCAACTAAAATTAAATGTATAGGGCATAAGTAATTTAAACAGATCTATAAACACAAATGAAATTTAAGCAGTAATTAAGAACCTCCCAACAAAAAATAGCCAAAAATCTTGATTGTTTCACAGCTGAATTCTATCAAGCCTTTAAGGAAAAATTAGTACTTATTCTCCTTAAACTATTCCATAAAAAAAGGAAAGGGATACTCCCAAACTCATTTTCTGAAGCCAGTATCACTCTGATACCAATGGATAAGGATACAACAAAAAAAGAAAACTATAAATGAATTTCTCTGATGAACAAAGCTGCAAAAATTCTCAATACAATACTTGCAAACCAAATACAGAAACACATAAAAAATATCATACACTACAATCAAGTTTCATTATACAAATACAAGGCTAGTTCACCATAGACAAATCAATAAATATAATGGAACATATCAGAAGACTCAAAGAAATCACATGATCATCTCAATAGATGCATAAAAAGCCTTTAACAAAGTTCAACATCCCATCTGTTGGGGGTTCCTAGAAAGGGCCCCCTGGCCAGGGTCTCTCTGGCCAGCCTGGGGGATTGATCTCTATCCTCCAGGGCCAGTGACCCTTAGCTGACCCCTGGCCTATATCCTGGTCTCTCACTACTGCCCCTCCCATAATGTGATCAAAGATGACCTCTAACCAGCTAGACCCTGTCCTGACCACCTCTACTTTGATTGGTCAGCCCTAGCCTCCTGGTTGACTCTGAAAGGAACATCTGTGATTGGACTACTCCACACCTTACCCACCTATCCAAAGTGCACCAAAAAACCACACTTTTTGCATAACTGCCTCACCTGGCATACCTGTGATACCTGTCATGGAATGTGCCCTGATTGGCTTCTCCCAGTACACACCCCCTCCAGGAGCCTAATAAACAGGCCCCTGGACACCCCATGAAAACCTACTGTTCTCCACATGCTATCCAGACCCCATCATCTTGATCCAATGCTCCCCAATCCTGTAGCGGGCTGGGATTTAGCTCAGTGGGTAGAGCGCTGCGCTGCAGTCTCTGAGGCCCCAAGTTCAATTCCCAGCACCGCAAAAATGGGAGAAGGGCCTGGCAATCCACTCCCAAGGCAATCCCGAAGCACTCAGCCATTGAAAACCCTATGAGGGTCGCTATGAGTTGGACACCAACTCGACGGCACCTAACAACAAACAACAACAATCCTGTAGCAGACTTCAGTCAAGCTGCTGTGTCAAGCTCAGGGGCCCCAAAGAGCCCGAAGACACCAAGCAAGACACAAAGCACCCTCCAATTCTTCCCAATTCTGAGAAGTAGATAAGGTGAGCTGCAAGAGGCAAGACCAATGGACCTTCTGCACCTCCTAGGAAACACCAGAGTTGCTTAGCATAAGAGCTGTAACATCACTGAGGCAGCAGCATTCTGTGCTGCCAGCCTCTGAGTTACTACTCATAAAGGGATGCTTGCTGGTTGTTCTTCCCTGTGGGAGCAACCTAATAAAAGTTCCTGTTCCCTTTTGTTTAGAAGGTCTCCCGAAGTCCTTCTTTGGCACCTCTGGCCAAGCTCCCATCCCGATCCTGAGGGTTCCCGACATCCAACTGGTGTCAGGGCAAGGCTCTGATCTCTGCTGGGCCTGAGCCAATCCCCAACACCCATCTTGATGAAAGTCCTGAAGAAATTGGGAATAGAAGGAGGGTGCCTCAGCATCATAAAGGTTATATACGACAAACCTCTAGACAACATTATGCACAAGGATGTAAAACTGACATTTCCCCTAAAATCAAGAATAAGACCAGAGTGCCCATTTTCCCCACTCTTATTCAATATTTTTTTTCTTTTCAAATGTTTTTGTAACTTTGATATTATTATTTTATTAGAAATTTTTAATGTACATCATAATGTGATTCATTTTGACATGCTTTTCGTTGTGACAATTTTCATATATGCAATTTGATAAGCATTATTCATATAGGTTACCCCTTACCCTCCTCTATGTTTCCCCCCTCCCCTCTTCCTATCTAAGTTTCCCATCCAAGTCTTCTCTATCTTTTACTATATAGTATTTTT